>ML832394.1:78027-99132 GCA_009831015.1 Picea engelmannii | reverse complement strand
TATCCTACAAACTGAGCGATAACAGGGAGACTTTCCAAGTTGACTATCGAAGAGACTCTTGGTCTGAGCTTAGCAATGGTCTCTACCTGAACCAGTTTCATACATGAGTCATGGCCCCCTAGAGTCTTCTTTAAGCCCTTTTTAGACTCTATAAACATGAAAATATTGACAAGCGATCTTGTTGTCCTTCACGCTCGCCAAACTAAAACTTGAAGGCACATCTATCCGGCGGTAGTTTACCTCTTTTTTGGTCTGGATGGTCAATTTTACGAACAAAGGTATACTCTAGGAACTTCAGTTTGCTAGAAAAGTATTCTCAGGTATAATTTTAACCTTTTTTTGGGCCTGAGGGACTAAATTTACGAAAAAGGAACACCCACAGAGTCCATAGTTAATCTCTTTTCAGACTCCATAAAATTGAAAAGATCATCGAGTGACCTTGTTCCTTCACACTCGTTAAACTAGTCCAGAAGAACATACTATACAGAGTCCATAGTTAAGCTCTTTTTAGACTCCCTAAAATTGAAAAGATCGTCGAGTGACCTTGTTCCTTCACACTCGTTAATTGGTCCAGAAGAACATACTATATGGAGTCCATAGTTGAAATATTCTAGGTTGGAAAAATTGGGAAAATCCTTCCAGTTCTGGTGTTGGACTTTCGTCAAACACTTTGCATACTGCTGTAATAGACTGTTGTAGGTGAATTTTAATGGACAGCGGTATTGTTTCTTTGTTTTGTTGGCTTATTTGTGAGTTTTCTAACCCCTTATACCTCCCCAATGAAGTGTCAATGGTAGTATTTCAATGTTAAGCAAAACCCACAAAATAATGATGCATACGATTACACTTAAAAGAGACAAAACAATCAAACTCAGACTGAATTAATTAATTGGCAATGGTTAAGTTTATTATTATCAAAAATGAGTAAATACCTCTCAAAGATGAGGTCAACGACTAATACATGGAACTTGACACCTCCGTTTACACACAACGATGAAGGAAAGGATCCCAATCTGCCCACGCGTTCTGATAGAAGGGACGGCCTATGTATTCGCTGTGATGCCAACTGATTCGTGTAGTTGGCAGCCCCCAAACCCTGTCATATATCCCACTCCATGCAAGACCCATTCATCCCATAGGGATCGACCAGCAGCACCATTCTGTTTTGCCTCCCACGCAGCACAAAGAGGATACGCAGCCTCTGTGAATGGATAATACGACCAACAAAGAAGGAGAATGTTGCTCCTTAAATGGTAATCAGCAGAACATCCAACTCCATATCACGTCTAGCTATGAATTCCACGCCTCTGAAGATGCACGACTCAACCGCCGGAGACAACACACAGCAAGGGGGATGAAGATGCGCCCAGCTCACTGGAAACGCCCAAGTTCCTCTCACGTGCCAAAGAAAAAAAAATGCCCTCATTTCTTCAAATCTGCAAATGAAATGCTTCCCGCACTGAAGATCTTTGAACCACGATGTCGAATCCCTACAAATGAAAAGCCTGAATGGCTTCTCCAATTCCTCGGTTTGGGCAGATGGTTTCACTGCCAAATCCGAGATTCCAAGGCTAGGGCAGATAGTTTCACTGCCGAATCCGAGGTGCCGAACGGGTTTCCAACTGAAACCCTCGCTTGCTCACTGAGCTCTTCTCCCAAAATCAATTTTTAAAAATGAATAGTCGATAATGTCTTTTTCCCCTTAAATCGTCCTTTTATTCATTCACTTGTACTTTTCTCCATTAAAATATTCATTTAATTATTAATTGGGGAAAAATACCCTCAAAGAGGGGTTTAATAATAATAAACTCACTTTTCCTAAGTTTTCATTTTATAATTCGAAAGTGACTTTACCAGTATCGTTTCCCTAGCTCATCTGTCTAATGGTTTACGGGAAACTGTGTAAACCACCACGATATTCCGACTACCTAGGAAAAACGGGACATTACAATAGTCAAGCTCTTTTCAGACTCATTAAAATTGAAAAGATTGTCGAGTGACCTCGTTCCTTCACACTCATTAAATTGGTCCAGAAGAACACACCATACAGAGTCCATAGTTAAGATCTTTTCAGACTCCTTAAAATTAAGAAGATTGTCGAGTGATCTTGTCTGTGTCACACTCGTTAAAATGGTTCTGAATAAACGTCTTTTCGATGCAAGTTTATCCCTTTTTCGAACCGACTAGACTATTTTCGAAAAAAGTACCCCAATGGAGTCTTCTTTTACATTTTTTCAGACTCTCTAAACATGAAAAAACCACTGAGCTTACCTTCTCTGGGCTTGTTAAAAATACATTGAAGGGGGTTTCATCGTGTCCTGCTAATCGCATTTGGATCTCTGGGTCTTTGGCCTAATGTCGACTCCATGTTTCTCTCAACTGAACCTTTGAAGCATGCCTTATACGCAAGCCTTGTAGCACTTTGCCTCTGCGACCTGACACCTTGACCCATGGAGGAATTTTCCCCGAGTGTCTTTTTCCTGCACATGTCTCCTTGCTATGAGCATTAGTGTGTTCCTTGCGCTTAGAACTAGTATGTTTGTGACACTCATTCCTCCTTTGTAACATATCATTCTTTTATTCTTTTTCAAGCTCTTTAAAAATATCGAAAAAGACAAAAAAATAAAAAAATACTCCAAAAAGAGGACGGGAAATATATTTTCTTTTCTGGAAGCACAATGAGTTTCCCTTGGACAAAGCACATCCTTCCGTTTGTTCGTCAAGCTTTGGGATTTAATATGACCTTAGGAAGTTGTTGTCGATACATAGAGTTGTGTCCTCCTCCATTTGGTTATTCTTCCAAACACATGGAAAGTGTGTGTTGCCTCCAGCATCGTGAACTTATGTCAATGTCATGTTGCCTGAGTCTGATCATCTGTCATGCTATTGTCCAAGGGAAGCTTTACCCAACCTGAGTCGGTCTTTCTGTAGTTTGTCTCTTGCACTCATGCCCGACCACCCCGAAATCCCAATCAAGTCTTTGTTTGAAATCAATGAAGTTCTCTGCCTGATCACCGAGATCCTCTTGTCTGTTCCCGACGAGTCATCGAAGACCTCTGGGTAGTGAAGTCTTACACTCACATTACACTCCTACCCGAGTTTTGAAGATCTTGAAGTTGTTTCTCGAGCTCTGAAGGCCTCATCTCCAGCCATTAGGCGTCATTTGCTTCTTGAAGATGGATACTATACATGTATATCTTTGATTTTGAGATGTAGATCCGTTGTGTATTGCTCGCAACTACACTTTATATAGTTATATGACATGGATCTGCAGTGTACTTGATTGGCAACCATGATTTATTTCATCCCGAGCATGGGTATGCCCGCCTCGGTGAGACAATTGTTATTTTTGCAGATGGCACCTCCCGAACTCTAGTCCCGGGCTCACTCGCTTCGTACATTGGTGAAGATTTTGTAATGTATTCTGGTCATCAGATGCTCTTCTGACCACACACATTAGGGGGCATTTGTTATAACTTTAAATTGCACCATACATGCATACCTAGCAATTGGCCCTCTTACTTGCTAATTTTTCCAAGCCATCACTAAGTTGCTCTTCTTAAAAACTTATTTTTTGAAGATGTACTCAGGCTGCTCCACTATAGCCCGCGTACGTACTCAGGTTGCTCCACTACAACCCACATCTACCTCCAAAAAGTTGCAAAAATTAGAAAGTTGCAAGGCATTCATTGAGATTACGGGCTATTGGGTAGTTTCCCAACTAATCCACCGCCTATAGCCCGTCACCCAACCGAATAACCATTGTTTTTTCATATACAAGGAGGTGTCGGGGTCTCATTCCTAAACCAAGCATAAGAACAATGAAACTCTGCCCGTTTCACATCCCCTCCTTGCCCCATAAAATTGCAACCACCTTGTGAGATTTGCATCATAATTTCCCATTTTATCCTTTTTTCCTCCATCATAAGCCTATGCCATTTCCTTAGAAGAAATGTGAGAGAAGAATGATACATGGAAGCACAGTTGGAGCTTGGTGAAGAGGAGCCCGGACCAGATTTGCAGAGCAGTTGCCGATCTCATTGTAAGTAAACATTATGATATCAATAAAACGAATACTTTTTCTATCTCGAAATATGATGTGTCAAATATCTATGTTTGATTTATTCTTTATGTTAACATCCAACCCATGATTTATATTTGAGATGCATGTTTGTAGTTTCATGTTTATCTATTTGTGAATGCAGGCCAACCTTGGGAGGAGGCTTGTAGTCAGCGGAGCTATCGAGTGCAAAAGGATCGACACCGGACGGAGTAAAAGGTAAAGTTACCGGATCTTTTCACTTTGTATTTCATGCATGAATGTGGGGTATATTCGGGGTAGTTATAAAAAGTAGGAGACTTTTAGATGGTTAGATCTGCCTACATGTTCAAGGGGGTTTTCCCGCTATAACACTCACCTCTCACTCAAGAAATAAGGCACAAGTTTCAAGGAGGTCTTATCTGGGGTAAAATTTGTTGCAACTTGAAGTTCTTGGTATTCTATCTTGTGTGCTACCTCTGGGAGTTGTGCTAAGCTTGGGAGGTGACTCTTTGATATCTCTTGGTCTATTTTGATGGTGATAAACTTGTAAACTCTTGAATTGATTCTTCTATAAGAAAGGTTGTTTGGTTTTCTACAAAGGTTGGGTTTCCGAGGAAAAATTCTTGTGTTCTTGTGATCTACTATGCATGGTTAATATTTATAGATCTTGTTATTTTCACTGCATTATAATAGTTGATATTTTCATTGTATAGTTATTCTATGATAACTGTGGCATGAAAGGAAATTTTGCATTGAAATTATAAAACAATAACAATCAGATCTGAGAATCGAAAAATTCAACACAAACTATGGAGATATCTTCCTATTGAAATATTGCAACTCGATAAGTGCTACTGTGGAGTCATAATCTTTTGGAGGCAGAAGGGTTTAATCTCAGAACGAATGAATGTAACCCAACATTTAAGAATAGTACTTGTGAGAAATTTCAGAGTACTTGATGTGAAACATCCTTTTTCCAAACTATCATATTCGGGAATAGTACTGGTACATTGTTTTTTCTATTTTTGAGACAAAAATGAGGCAAAGGTGCCAACTCCACAAGAAATAATGGCCTCTATTCTTCATTTCTTTCATATCATGTCTGCAGGTCAACCAAACAATGCCTCAATGGAAAAAAAAATGCCTCTAAAAAAAAGAAAAAAACGGAGAGACAAAAATCTCGTGTAGATTAAGCACACAACCTAGCGGCTTTAGGGTGGAATTACGATAATCAATTCAATGTAAATAACAAGACTTCTAAATAACAATTTTACAGGGTTTGATGTTTTCTCTATACGTGTCTACATCATGTACAAGGTTAGTTATTTTCTTTGTACCTTTGTGATGAAGAATGAGGGAAAGACCTGTAAGAACTGCACATCAACTAACTCCATAGGAAATAATGGACTCCATTCTTCATCTTCATCATCCCATCTCTATAATTTAACTGCAAATCAACTAACCAAACACTGTAGGCGAAACCAATTTCATGTGGGATATGTGAGGAAAAAGTTATATTTCCGAAAAAAATGGAAGTGTATTTATTTGGGTCAAAGAGAGACACAATAGAGACGTTGAAGTTGGCTAGACAGGCCACAAAAGTGAGTTAACGACTCATCCCCTATGCGGGAGTCGTATCGGGAACCACCTTAAAAACAAACCAATACGAAATTCTTTAAATGGATTCGAGACGAATATAATATTGGAGTAGCATTTAAGCATAAGCCATATCTCTAATAAATTTAAGATTTGGTTTTTATGTTTTAAAAGTTTTTTTTAATGATTTTTCCATATTTTATAATAACATTAAGTTATATATATAATTTCTATCCATATTTAATAAACATAAATGGAACTATTTAATATTTATTTAATTTTGATGATATTTATTATTAATATTAATATTAATTTGTTTTAATTTCATATTTATTAACTAATTATATATTTAATGATATTGATATGTATTTATTTTAATATCATATTTATTATTAATGATAATATTCATATATGTTTATTTTAATTTCATGATTATTAAATAATTATATGAGTATTTTAATTTTATGATTATTAAGTAATTAAATGAGTAATTAATTAGTGGATAAAGAGCACATATGTTACAAGTGGGAATTGAAAAGAGGTCGGTAAGATAAGCTTGAATCCACGAACCATCTAGATGAAACCCAATTGATATGTTGAGTTTATCTACTTATTAACTTACTCCATTGTAGTGTTTATATGAATTAAAGGTGGGTATATAATATTGGAGTAGCATTTAGACATAGTCAATTTGTAAATAAATGTTATGTCTATTAAGTAATTATATGAGTCTGTTAACAAGTAAATAAAGCATACATATGTCACAAGTGGGAATTGAAACTACTTGGAACAATAACCTTGAATCCATTGACCATATGGACTAAACCCAAAAAATAACATGTTGACTTTATCCACTTATTAACTTACCCCATTAATTTAAATGATATAAAAATAAACAATTCTCCATATAAAATATAATTATTGATAATGAAAATAATCTACATTCATTTTGATATCATTTTAATTTCATGTTTATTAAGTAGTTATATAAATACTAAGTTAAAAGTAAATAAAGAGCAAAGATAAATATTATTAATGAGAAAACATTTCAATCATATTAAGTTGTGCATACATCTCAATATTATTTATACAAATTCCATCTCAATTCCAAATGATATATATAATATATATATTTTTTTAATGTAACATCCTAAATTCATAATTCATCCAAATCTATTATTATAACTTTTATATACATTTATAATATTATTCATATAATAATGTCTTATTATTTTAAATTGGACATACACCTCAATACTTTTATGCAAACTTCAACTCAATTCAAAATAATATAAATTTTATTTTATTTTTTAAACACTTTTACAAAAATTACCAAATACACATAATAAGCATGTTGAGTGTAAAAAAAAAAAAAAAACATTATAAAACAAAATCATATCTACCATATACACCTACAAAAGTGTAGTAAATAACCAACTTACCCAAAGCTAAATTAGTAGAAGGTTAAAAAAAATGGAAAAATAAAATATCTTACAATAAAAATAAAATATTAACATGAACCGATTCAAATCTAAGCTGTAAAGAAATTAATAGATAGCATGCTTAACCATCTTTGCTTAGTCATATATATTTAGGTTTTTCATTATTAAATTCTTCTAACTATAATTTTATAGTTACTATTTAATAATTTAATAAAAATAACAAATATTTAAAAACTAATTTTATGATTAAAACATTACTTAAGAGATTAGATATTGTGAATCTGATTAAAGAAAAATCATGTGACAATTGCACATAAAAATGATACAAGAACTCTACAAGAAATATTTGGCTTTGTTCTTTATCTCTATGTCATGAAAAAAAGACGGAAAGAAAGACAAAACCAAGAATGTGTACTTGCATGGACAACTACCACTAAGAACCTGAAATATGAAAATATTTGCTCATGTTTAATAGAATGTACTCTTCTCCCTTTCATCTACCAATTCAATCTAATGCATTTTTTTCTCTCTCATTCATTTAATTGAAACTAGGTGAGTAGGACAATCTTGAATCCATCAATCATCTAGATTAAATTCAATTGGCATGTTGAGTTTATCTAGTTATTGACTTATTGTATGATAGTGTTTATATGAATTATGAATTGAAATCATGAGAAAGGATAACCTTAAGAATCCACCTACCATTCTTACTAAACCCAAAAATTGCTATATTGAGTTTATCTACTTATTAACTTACCTAATTAATTTAAAATAATATAAAAATAAACAATTTTCCATATAAAATATAATTATTAATAATGACAATAATCTACATTCATTTTGATATTAGTTTAATTTCATTAAATAATTATATAAAAACTAAGTAAAAAAACAAACAAACAAACAAAAAATAAATATTATCCATAAAATAACATTTCAATCATATTAAATTATACATACACCTCAATTAATATTGATACAAATTTCATCTCAATTCAAATTCAAATTCAAATATATATAATTCACTCAAACCTATTATCATAACTCCCACTCCCATATACATTTATCATATAACAATGTCTTATCATTTTAGATTATATAAACATCTCAATAATTTTATACAAACTTCAATTCAATTCAAAATAATATAAATTTTATTTTATTTTTTTAAAACTCACAATAATCAAAATTTATTTAGAAAAAAATAAATTATTATAAAACAAAATCATATCTTACCATATATACTTACAAGAGTAATAAATAATAAATAACCAATTTACATGGCCCTAAATTTGAAATCTACCCTGTAAATTAGCCGGCTTTGATTCATTACATAAATTAGTGTTTATTAGCCAGCTTTGATTCATTACATAAATTATTTTTTTATTATTATTAAATTCACTTAGCCTTAAAATTACCATTAGGAAATTCAATAAAAACTATTAACTATCAAAAAACTAATTTTATAATCCAACATCGGATACAGGGTTCGAGATTGTATACGGAAAAACCCTGTGAGAACTGAACATACAAATGATACGACAACTCCACAAGAAATATTTGGCTTTATTCTTCAGCTCTGACATGTCATGAAAGAAAGAAAAAGCCAAGAATGTGTACCTGCATGCCAGTAGCCGGAAACGAGGTTGTATGACCACCGCGAACCCGAAATATGAAAAGATTTGCTTAACTCGAGACAAAATATTTAATCGAATGTGCTCTTCTCCATCTGATCTCGTCGGCGTTTACACTTTATCCAAATACAGTATCATGGGTTTAATTGATCTCTCCTCTACATCCAGCAACAAAATAAAATTGGTCGGCAAAATAATTCAAAAAAGAAAAGAAAAATCAACCAGTACACCAAATAATATTTTGGAGACAGAAGGGTTTAAGGTCAGAATGAATGAATGAAACCCAACATTAAGGAATAGTACTTGCGAGAACTTTCAGAGTACTTGGTGTGAAACATTCATTTTCCAAACTATCACATTTGGGAATAATATTAGTACGTTGTTTTCTCTGTTGTTTATATTCTTCATCTCCGTCATCTCAAACACTGCTTCAGCTGAAAAAAATGTCTAAAAAATGAGAGACAGAAATGTCATTACCTTCCGTAGCCAAGAATGAAGCGAAGAACTGTAAAAACTGCACATCAACTAACTCCACTGGAAATAATGCACTCCATTCTTCATCCTCGTCATCCCATCTTTGTAATTTAACCTCAAATAAATCAAACACTGCAGGAGAAGCCATATATTTTCTGTGGAATATGTGAGGGAAAAGATATATTTTCGGAAAACTGGAAGTGTATTTATTGGAGTTAAAGAGAGACACAATGGACATGCTCAAGCTGGCTGGGCGTACCATAAAAGGGAGTTAATTACTCATCCCCACAATATATTCATGCATGCGGGAGTCGTACCCGGAACCACCTAAAAAGAAGAACCAATACGGAATTCTTTATATGGATTGGGGGCGGATATGATGTTGGAGTAGCATTTAGGCTTAATTTATGTTTTTTTTTAATATTTTATAAATACACATTATCTATGTGTATTTATAAAATAGTTATTATAAACATACTTTATAAACATACTTTATCTATGTGCATACTTTATAAACATAAATATAAAATGAATTATTTAATATTTAATTAATTTTAAATAATATTATTATTAATATTAATATAGATTTGTTTTAATTTTATATTTATTAAATAATTATATGTAATATAAAGTATAATTATTAGTAATGGTATTGATTTGTATTATTTTGATATCATATTTATTATTGATGATAATATTTATATAAATTTATTTTAATTTTATGATTATTAAATAATTATATTAGTAGTTAATTAGTGAATAAAGAAAACTTGAGTTGAAACAAGGTGGATAGGATAACTTTGAATTTATGGACTATTTTCAAGAAATCTAATTTACATTTTGATTTTATCTAGTTATTAACTTAATCCATTGTAGTATATATGCCAATTGAAGGGTAATTACACAATTATATGAATAGTTAATAAGTAGATAAATAACACATATGTCACAAGTGGAAACTCAATTGATAATTGAGTTTATCTACTTATTGACTTACTCCATTATATTGTTTATATGAATTGAAGGCAGCTATATAATATTAGAGTAGCATTTAGACATAGTCAATATCTTAATAAACTTATGTCTATTAAGTAATTATATGAGTGGGTTAACAAGTGGATAAAGAACACATATGTCACAAGTGGGAATTGTTACTGTGGAGAATAACCTTGAATCCACACATAATTTGGAAGAAACCCAAAAATTGACATATTGAGTTTATTGACTTATTAACTCATCCCATTAATTTAATTTAAATGATGTAAAAGTAAACAATTTTCCATACAAAATATAATTATAATAATCTACATCCATTTTGATCTCATTTTAAATATTCATTAAGTAATTATAAAAACTAAATTAATAAGTAAACAAACAACAAAGATAAAGATAAATGTTATCCATATAATAACATTTCAATCATATTAAATTGTACATACACCTCAATATTATTAATACAAATTCCATCTCAATTCAAAATGATATATATAATATCATTTTTATTTTAAATCTAACACCTTAAATTCATAATTCATCTTACCCTTTTATCATAACTTCCATATACATTTATAACTATTATTCATATAATATTGTCTTATCATTTTTAGTTGCACATACATCCTCAATATTTTTATAAAAACTCAATTCAAAATAATACAATTTTTTTTTTTTTTTTAAACTATAACACCTTAAAATTACCAAATACTATATACTTAGAAACTCAATTCAATTCAAAATAATACAAATTTAATTTGGTTTTTTTAATTTTATTTTATTTTTTAAAACTATAACACCTTAAAATTAAGGAAAACAATAAATTTATTATTAAACAAAATCATATTTACCATATACATTTACAATTACATGATTGTAATAAATAACCAATTTATACACTTATAGTAAATAATCAATTTATACACCTATAGTAAATAACCAACTTACCAAACCCTAAATTCATAGATACCAGTTAAATGTAAAATTTGAAAAAACTAAATTTATTATTAAACAAAATCATATTTACCATATACATCTACAACTACATGATTGTAATAAACAACCAATTTATACACTTATAATAAATAACCAATTTATACACCTACAATAAATAACCAACTTACCAAACCCTAAATTCGTACATGGTAAAAATAAATAAATAAAACTTATAGTAAATAACCAATTTATACACCTACAGTAAATAACCAACTTACCAAACCCTAAATTCGTACATGATAAAAATAAAAATTAATTAACCTTCAAAATGAACAAAATCAAATCTACCATGTTCACACCTACACGACAATAATAGATCGCGTGCTTAGCCATCTTTTATTCATCATATAGATTCGTGTTTTTTTCATTACTAAATTCACATAGATTCGTGTTTTTTTATTACTAAATTCATGTAGCCGTAAAATTTTGGTCACCACTCGGAAATTCAATAAAAATAGTAAATATAAAAAAAACTAGTTGTATGATTCAACATCAGGTATAGGGTTAGTGCATCAGGTACAGGGTTAGAGATTGTGCACTTAATTGAGGCAAAACCCTGTGAGAATTGTACATATTTTTGCATTACTAAATTCAGGGTTAGAGATTGTGCAACCCTGTGAGAATTGTACATATTTTTGCATTACTAAATTCAGGGTTAGAGATTGTGCACTTAACTGAGGCAAAACCCTGTGAGAATTGTACATATTTTTGCATTACTAAATTCATGTAGTAGTAAAATTTTGGTTACCACTCGGGAATTCAATAAAAATAGCAAGAGACTGATTGTATGATTCAACATCAGGTACAGGGTTAGAGATTGTGCACCTGACTAAGGCACAAAACTTTGTGAGAATTGTACATATTTTTCCATTACTAAATTTATGTAGCCGTAAAATTTTGTGAGAATTGTACATATTTTTCCATTACTAAATTTATGTAGCCGTAAAATTTTGGTTGCCTACAGGGAATTCAATAAAATTAGCAAATATCAAAAAACTAATTATATGATTTAACATAAGGTACAGGGTTAGAAATTGTGTATATAAATGAGGCAAAACCCTGAGAATTGTACATATTTTTTCATTACTAAATTCATATAACTGTAAAATTTTGGTTACCACTAAATTCAAGCAAATATCAAAAAACTAATTATATGATTCAACATCAGGTAGGGTTAGAGATTGTGCACCTGACTAAGACAAAACCCTGTGAGAATTGTACATACAAATGATACGAGAACTCCACAATAAATATTATATTTGGATTTATTCTTCATCTCTGACATCTCATGAAAAAAAAAGGCTGGAAAGAAAGACGAATCGAAGAATGTATACCTGCATGACCGTGGCCGGAGACGAGGAGGTTTGACGACCGCGACACTCCGGACGAAATATTTAATCGAATGTACTCTTCTCCATCTCATCTCGCCAGCGTTTACACTTTATCGAAACCCAGTATCATGGGTCTCATTGATCTCTACTTTGCATCCGGCAACAAAATAAAATTGGCCGGCCAAACAATTCAATTCAAACACGCACAGTAAAATAAAAGAAGAAAGATAAACCAGTACACCAAATACAACCAAAAAAACAAGAAAGAAGTGGAAAATCAACCAGCATGGCCACGCTGCAAATCAAACAAATAACAATAACAAACAATCCAAGCCTAATACCAGAGAAGCCGAGATGAAAGTAAAACTCGGTTTGCTTTTGAATGTTTTTATATACGCTCCATTTCCAACGGTCACCAGTAAATTATTTTTAATTTTTTTGACGCTCCGTTTTTTTCCGATTTCAAATCCACCGCTAGTGCCTTTCAACATCTATGTCAAATTACAGTGTGCACGACATTCTAATTTGGAAATTCATTATTAATGAGTTATAGTTATGTTTGGTGTATTATAAATTTTGCAAATATTTTATATTACCAGTAAATTGTTTATGTTCTTCATAAATGTTGCAAACGACGAGTTAGAGATAACGTTAAGCAATAAAGAATATGTGAAATAAATTGTTTATGTTCTTCATAAATGTTGCAAAGGAGGAGTTAGAGATAATGTTAAGTAATAAAGAATATGTGAAATGGAGAATTGAATAATATTAGTAAACAAGTGTATAAGAATGAGAGTCGATTTAGGATTTTCAAATAATGGATAAAAAGAAAATTGAAGGGTTGCAGGGTTGGGTGAGAATTTTTTTTGAATTTTTTGAATTGTAATGTTATTATTATGATGTTTGTATTATTAAGTTTTAAAGTCACAAACATATATATGAATGACTTCACTTAAAAAAATATATTAATATATTTTTATGTTAATCTTTTTAGTATAATTTTATTTAATTTATATAAAAATGTTTGTTAAAATTTAAAGTTGATTATAGGATCATAAGGAAAACAATATGTAAAAATGATGAGGAGAAGTCAAAAGCATATTTTAAGGGGAAAATGATATAGAAGAAAGAAAAATAAAAATTTAAACTAGGAAGCACTAGTCCAATGAGATGGGGAGTAAACTAAGAAGCTTCATGAGGTTTTCTAGTTAAACCATGTTGCTCTAAAGAAGTACTTCGAACATTCAAGGCAATAAATGCATAATGGGCGTGAGGTCATGGTAGTGATTAGGTTTACGATACCTCGCAGGTCTATCATGTGAGATTGGATGTCGGACGTGGGGCCTCTTTCTACTGGTGTCGAAGTGTTGGAAGTAAGAGGTAATTAACCTAGTACATGTTGGTTTG
The DNA here is from genome assembly GCA_009831015.1 of Picea engelmannii. Classification (NCBI taxonomy): domain Eukaryota; kingdom Viridiplantae; phylum Streptophyta; class Pinopsida; order Pinales; family Pinaceae; genus Picea; species Picea engelmannii. The sequence goes on along the minus strand of ML832394.1, from coordinate 85,217 downwards.
AGGAATTGGCCTTTGTAACTCATCGACGAAATTTGAACATCTCTTAGCGGAAGAGCAATAAGCATCTATGATCCCCATAAGCCATGAGTGTTTAGAGAGAACCAAGTGAATCTCTAAAGAGACAAAAGAACCATCCTCTAATCTCATAATAGGGAGAGCATCAAAATACAAAGTGGTCATTACTCTTAAGCTTTAAGGAGAAGATCTGTGAAATATATTGCTCCCAAGGAATATGGTGATCTGTATCATTGCAAAGATAATGGGAGTAAACTCTAAGTTGGCAAAGAGGGACCCTCATGTTACAAGGTAACTAGAGTCTATTGTACCCCTAGCATCAAATGAAACCATCACCACACTGAAGATACTAATGTGAGTAATGTTGAAGTTTGGGAGAAAGTAGCTCTCTAGGTTCAAACCATGTGAACCAAAGGTAGGCTCTATAGATATCAATACAAATACCTTTGTTTATCTCGCCCTTGGAGAGATCACGAGCATCCATTGAAAAACTACATTGAGGTGGTTTGTAAATATCAAGGTCAATGAGGTGAAGCAATGAAGAGGCTCTCGCATACCAACATGAATCAATCCCATGTTCTCCCTACTCCATAAATATTTGACAACAAAACATGGATATCTAAGAAGACCACTTTGTGAGTATCCCTTTCATTTGAGCCATATATGATTCATTGTTACCACAAAAAACATCATCGAAGCAATAAGTGAGACTATGTCTAATTGTGTAAGAATAATATCACGAGACACTCATCTCTTAACATGAAAATTTTCGGATAACATTGTGACAAACTTAACATCTAATATAATTTTTTAACTAACAATTATTTAAATATAAATAAAAAATTATTATTATTTTAAAGAACAAAAATTATTAAAAACATTTCTAAATAAATACATTTTAAAAACAGTTTGGAGTCGTATAAACTTGCCAACGAAGATAAAACATGTATCCTTAACAATTTTACAATATATAATTATGGCATTCCAACAATTACATTTTAAAAAGAAATGCATCCTTGTTTACATTTTAAAAAGAAACACATCCTTGTTTGGAAAGTAGGTTATATTTTATAAGATATTGTTGGTAAAGGTGTGTTTGCTTTAGATAATAAATTTGATAATCTTATAATTATTTTTAAATATTTATTTTTGAATATAAAATTTGTATTTAATAATTTTTAATGCTTAGTAAATATTTTGGGATTTAAATGGGTTAATTTTTAATATTTTGCAATATTTTGGAAATTTGATAAATATTTCATTTACAGTATAATTAGTTTTAAATATTTGACTTTGAATACAAAATTTGTATTTAATAATTTTTAATACTTGGTAAATATTTTGAGATTTAAATGTCTAATTTTTAATATTTTGTGAAATTTTGGGATTTAAGTGGGTTAATTTTTAATATTTTGAGATGTAAGTGAGTTAATTTTTAAATAAGTTTAGATAGATTAATTTTTTAAAAGTTAATTTCTAATCATTTTTAGTGCTTAATAAATGGGATAATTTTTAATATTTTGGGATTTAAGTGGATTAATTTTTAATCTTTTGACATTTAAGTGAGTTAATTTTTAAATAAGTTCAGATTGATTATTTTTTAAAAATTATAAAGTAATTTTTATTTAAAAAATTGAGTTTTTTTTAAAGTGTTTTAATATGTTGGAAAGTTATCTAATTAATATAAACTTTAATTATCTTTTTATATAATTAAAGTAAATTTATCAAAATTTAAGATTTATTAAATACTTATAAAAATTAAAAGAAATTAAGATACAACTTTTTCAATACTTTGACCTAAAAAGTTGTCTCTCTTGGCATTTCTTTATATTACATATTTTATTTTATTTTATAATTGATTAATAAGAAAGGAAATTACTCATCTCATCTATATAGAATTATTTTTATTTAAATTATAATATTAATTTTTATGTCAACTTATATCACATATCACATAAGCTTAGGGATAATTGTTACACATCTTCCTCATGCTTGGTTGTAAAATGCACTCAACATGTTTTGTTGCAATTTTATTGGGCCAACTTATGTCATGTGTCATGTGAGCTTTACACACAAACATTACACATCTCCTTCACATCGAATTGGGTTGTACAATTGTAGTTTAAACATTCTACAAATTGGTTTTAATAGGAAGGAAAGTCAATTTTTTTGCTTGAAGTCCAGCAACAATCATTTTGGATTGATGGAATTATAGATAATGAACAAGAATATTGCAAAATTAGGTTGCAAGAGGAGTATTTGAGGGTGTTGAATCCATTTATGTCACGTCCCACAGTGTGCCTAGTTGAATCTTGCCATCGTGCACCATTAGAGGGAGTGCGACATCACGACGTTTCTCACTTGGATGTTTGGAAACACCAAGGATACTTTGTCCGGACTACGCCTCTTCACCTAGAGCATACATATACTCCATTCTAGGCTACCGACGAGTCAACTCCTACTCTAGTGCAACTCTTGTATACTTAGATAATTGTTAACAACTTAATACTTAGTCATATATAAGCATACATCCATGAAACGAAGAGAATGCTTGCGAAACAAACAAGAGAAACACATATATAGTGCGGGCAACAAGAATTGTGCCTAACACCCGACTAAGTCTTATGATTGCAAAAACTATTACAATATGAGCATTATCGACTCAGTTTACAACTTGGAAAAGTCACACGACTCGTCTCACCTCACCAAGACACTCATACACAGATTCGTCACACCAAGACTCATTGTCGCAACCATCTTCCCAACCTGTTGTGGTGCACCTCAATTCCCTCAACCACAGACTTGTCATCTCTTCTATGTTGCAAGGCTTCGCACAGACCTGTGGTTTTATCTCCTAACATGCCTCCTCAGACCCACGACAATAATTTCACCACAAATGTGGCTTCCTTGGTGACCTTGAGGGATCAAATAACAAGTTTAGTAGCCAAGCCTAATGCCCCCTATCTTGATCATTGGTTTGTTGGTCTAGGTCTAGGAAAGAGAATAGGTTGAAGGTGATTTTTGTACCTACCTGGAACAAGAACACTTTGCAACATATATACAACAATTCCCAAGATAAAATATGAAAAAATAACCTCTTCATATGCTAGACAAGATAGATTGCAATGGTTGTTTCAAATTTGAATACACCATCATGTTACTAGAGCTAGCAAAGAAACCCTTGGAAGGAACCTCAATCAAGATACTAGAGCCAAAATAGCAACCCTCGGCCTCATGTCTCCTCAAGTAATATATCCTAGACACCATCAGTGACAACGAGGATTGCAAACCTCTCTTGTGTAAGTCCCCACAATTACCTTCCCCTTGTAAAAGGAAATCTTCAAATAATTTGGTTTTTGGAACTTGGGGATTAGAGGAAGAAACAAAAGGCATGAATTCTCTCAATGAATTTATCCCAACCTATCAAGGATTAATAAGCATGTGCCCTCAACCTTTATCCCCCTACCTATAATTAAAAATTCCCTTGTAAAAGAAGTAACTCGGGTGGGGACTCCGAAAAACCCTAAATTGGATTCTAATCCTAGGGAATCCTTGTGGGACTCTATATAAATGGAAATTTCAAAACATAACCTTCGACCCATAAGCAAAGGAATCCTAGAGTTCCCTAGAAAGGTGGCAGGGGGGTTGGATTTACTTGATGAAAAAAACCAGAATCCAACCTAGAGAGGGAGAAATTCCTTTATATCCATGGCATAGAGAAAAGCATCATCAAAAGTTAAATGTGGGAAACAATTATATATAATTGTGGATATTATATAATATACTTATAGTGAGGGGATTAAATGATCTTCCTAACCCTCAATTATCGAGGGTTGGCCAATCCCTCAAAGAAATTGGCCATTGGTAAGATTATGGAGACATTAACACCCTCCATCATCCTCTTCTGGAGACAATGAAGGAGAGAGGAAAAGTAATCCAAGAACTCTCAAAACTTATGATCGAATGGGATTTTAGTTACATTGATGTTATTGGGAGATCGGGTGGGAATATAATTGGATGGCAGAGATCTTCATATACCCAATCTAACTCTTGGTATATTCCTATAGGTATATCGGTAGCCTTGTTCTCAATGGATTTGGGGAAATAAATCATTGTCCTAAATATTTATGTTCCTTACTCTTATTGTTATGCACCAAGCAACCAAAATAGCATAGAGAGAGAGAGAGAAGTAACTCCATGCCATGAGAAAGAGAGAAGAATGAATGTGAAGCCTCTTTGAGGAGGAAACGACCTTTTACAATAGAACAAATGTACAAGATGAGATGATTCAAGAACTAGGTCTCCTTAGTGTGTGTGTGGGTGTGGGTGTGTGTAGGAGACAAAGGGTACAATTATAATTAAAGGGTCTAGCTAAAAACACTAATATAACAATATAAATGTAATAACTCGATAGCTAGGGATTAACATGGGGATTTATGCTTAACATAGATCTTTGTTTAGGGCTTAATATACCCCTCCCCTTCAAACGATCATTTCCCTCAACACTTGATTAGTTGCAAATGATACTACATGAAGAAATCATCTTCCCATGTTGCCTCTTCCACTGGTAGGTTCTTCCACTTAATGAAGTACTCAATAATTTCCTAATTTTGCAGCTGCTTAATCCTAATTTCAAGGATTATTTCTAGGTATAGTATGATTTTCCCTTCTTCATTAATCTCGAGTAAAATAGTTTGAACTGGGATCTTGTCCCGAATTACCTTCTTTAAGAAAGAAACATTGAATATTGGATGCACATGTGAATATGGAGGTAAATCCAATTTGTAATCCATACTTCCAATCTTCTACAGCACCTTATATGGACCATAGTACTTGGGGGGGAATTTATTCTCCTTATTTGTTTGCTTGAGGGGCATATGTTTGTATGGTTGTAGCCTAAAAAATTCCCAATCCACCACTTCAAATTCCCTTTTGTTGCAATGTTGATCTACTTGTTGTTTCATCTTATTTTGTGTTATAATCAAGTTGTCCTTCAATATTTTGAGAACCTCTTGTTGGTGCTCTATGTGATCCTCCACTACCTAAACATTTTCTTTCTCTCTCAAGGGTGATGTGATGGAAAGAGGATGATATCCATAAAGTTCCATAAATGGGTACAATTTTTATGAAGTATGTAAGGAGGATGATATCCATAAAGTTCCATAAATGGGTACATTTTTTATGAAGTCCCATTATGTATGTTTATCAGATGCAAATCAACAAAGATACCCTTCTAGAAATTTATTCACAATCTCATTTTTCCCATCGGATTGAGGATCGTAAGAGGATTTGTGACCCAAATGAGTACCAAAATAAGAAAATAATTCAGTCCAAAATTTTCTAGTGAAGATTGGTTATCTATCACTTACAATAATCTTGCATATTCCATGTAGATTTTGAAATGTTTCCATGAAATATGTGGTTATTGTACTTGCTTTAAAAGGATGAGAAAGAGAAAACAAAATGGGCATACTTTGTGAGTCGATCCACTACTACCATGATGAAATTATTTCCTTTGAAATTGGGTAGAAATATAAAAAATTCCACTCAATCCTCTTTGCAATGTTGACTTGGTATGGCCAATGTTCGTAGGAGCCATGTGGTCTTGATTGTCTCTCCCTTATTCTATTGGAAAACCACATGTTTAGCCACAAACTTTTGAACATCGTCTTTAAGACCTTCCCCCAAAAAATTCTCTTGATCATGTGGCAATTTTTAAGAATCTTGAATGTCGTCCTATATGAGAAGTGTGCAATTCCAAAAAGATTGTATGTTTTGTTGGAAATTATTACATAAGTATAGGTGATCTTGACACCACAACAAATCATTCTTCCACATAGATTTATCTAATGCACTTGGGTCCTCCTATAGTTGTTGAATGATCTTGAATACATTCTAACCTTGCTTCCATTATATCCTTGGTTCTTCCACCCAGTCAAATTGTGGAATGGAAATAGGACACAGTAAACCCTATGTGTCTTCCTCTTTCTTTGAAAGTGAATCTGTCATAATCTATAGGACCATGTGGTACTTCAGGCTGACATTTTGCAGCTATACCATGCTTCCATTCATGGGGGGTGGTTGATGGTTCAACCATCGGTCCTTTGTTCAATAATTGATTCCTCCTTGGGAACCAGAGGAGGTTTGTTATCCTCAACAAGGGAAATTTTTGGGTCATTCGATATAATGAACCCTCTCTTATAGTTTCCACATTCTTTCCTCTAGTGATATCATGGCCAGTACTTTCAAGGCTTCACCCCCACAGTCAGTTGTTTTCAATTCAAACAATAATGCATTTACATTGTTCCCATGCCATAGCATGGTGATTATGATTAATGATTAATTACAAGCTAGGGGAAACAGGGGTGTTACAATCCCCTCCCCCTTAAAAGGAACATCGTCCTCGATGTTCTTTCTCAGAAACACATGTCAGGCCTTTCTCATTCCGCTGCTTCAGAAGTCTTGACCCTATTTCTTGGTTAGGTCCTTTTCATCCTCTTGGCCTTCTTCGACTGCCTTAAAACAATTCTTGGACAACAAGCACATTAATCATAGTCTCATGCAAAAACATTTTATTGTTGTTCAAAATTTCAAGAGGAAAATTTCATAATCTAGCACAATACTTATCTGTGCAGTTCGTAGATTTGCATCCACATGGTTGTCTTGTTATTTTGGCTCATTGTTTTTCCTTGACATACCCATTGTGTGCATGATCCCAATCAATAGTTTATAAGAATTATCAAAGTCTCCTCTTCCGTGTGGTCACTCACCCTCCAGGCCCAGGCTCAGGCATCCCCTTCTCTGTTATACAGTCCCTCGTGAGATCCATCTTTCCTTGCCAAAGATTTCTCGCACAAGAAGAGTTATAGAGACTTCATTGAGCCTTACAGTCGAGGCATCCCTCAGACTTTCTCTGCCGAGGCATCCCTCCTGCTTGTGGTACCTCAACACAACATATTCCAGGCAATCATGGATTACCATGGGGTTCTCATGGCTCAACAGTAGCCATTTTTCATGCTTTTCAGTTTGAAAGCCTTCATCTGTCCTTTCTGGACATATATTTTCTTCTCACCTATATCATAGGTATACAAAAATTCATGAGACATCATCATAAATTTTGAATTTCAAAATTTTATTGCAAATATGTCACCTACATATTTCCAATTCCACATTTT
>ML832394.1:50105-73500 GCA_009831015.1 Picea engelmannii | reverse complement strand
TAAATCCATGTGTTCCTTGAAAAATCATCTATGAATGAAACATAATACACATATTTACCTAGGGATGGAACAAGAACAGGTCCAAACACATCACTGTGTATCAACTCTAAGATCCCCTTTGCTCTTGTAGCACCAGATGGGAACCTTACTCAATTATGTTTACCATATATGCAATGTTCACAGAAATCAAAATCCAGAGTACAATTAGACACACCTCCAACCATACCTTTACCGTGTAGTGTTCGAAGGCCCTTTTCTCCAATATGCCCCGGTCTTTGATGCCACAACATGGTCTTCTTTTCTGGGACAGTATTGGTCTTGTCTCCTTCATTTCTCTGCTCAGGGACAACATAACTGTTACACCCATTAGTATAAGTGCTTCCCAAAAAATTGTACAAAGTTCCACACTGAACTCCCCTCATCAACACCATTGCTCCTCGTACCATATTGCAAGTGCCCTTTCCAAATACAGTATCCACTCCTGCATCTTCCATATTGCTTACAGATATTAAGCTCCTGGCTAGTTTTGGAATGTGCAGAACCCCAAGGAGAGTTCTAATCCTTCCATCTTTTAGTAACAACTTAAATCTTCCACGTCCCAAGATTTTTGTTGTCGAGTCATCTCCTAGGAATACATCACCACCATCATATTTTTCATATTCAAAGAACCACTCCCTGTGAGGACTCATATGGTATGACGCACCTGAGTCGATCAACCATACATCACGGTCTACATGTGTACTTGTAGATGCCAGGTAAACATCACATCCTTCTTCAGTGGAGGTTTTCACCTCTGTGAAGGAGGTACTATCAGATCCCTTTGGTTTTTCAACCTTCTTAGACTTGCAATATTTCTTATAATGCCCTGTTTTACCACACTTCTAGCATTTCCTCAAAGATTTTCCTGGAAACTTAGATCTACATGTAGATTTTGATCTCCACCCCAAAGGCTTACCAGGATTCCTGTCTTGGGTACGACCTCTTACAAATAAAGCATCTGTGTTATGACCATCCATGCTTTTTCGCCTCATCTCTTCAAATAACAAGGATGCAACTACATCCTCATACTTCAATGTAGATTGAGTGGTACTACCTATTGCTTCAACCAAATTATCCCAAGAGTCTGGAAAAGAACATAAAAAAGTAATACACTTATCTTCTTCTACAATCATAATATTAACAGATCCAAGTTGACTTACTAGAGTATTAAAGGCATTTAGATGTTCTGTCATAGAATATCCATATTCCATCCTAAGATGATACAACTTCTTTCGAAGAAACAAATTTTTTACCAGGGACTTTGATTGATACAAATTCCCCAATTTATCCCATAGTTCCTTGGTTGTAGATTCTCCTGAGACATTCAACAACACCGAATCTACCAGGTAGAGTCAAATAGTACTCCTTGCTCTTCTGTCCAACTTCTCCCAATCTTCCTTTGACATACCAGTAGGTGATGTATTGGTAGTTTGTGTACTAGTAGGTTGTGTACCAATAGCATGTGTGCTAGTAGACGATGTACCAGTAGGCTGTGTACCAGGATCCACAGTGATCCATTGTTCTTTGTCTACAAGAAGTTCCTCCATCTTCAGCTTCCATAGCTCAAAGTTTTCACCATTGAACTTCTCTATCTCGATTCTAGATGAGCTCTCCATTCCTCTTTCTATACTCGAATCTCCACTGCAAAATCTCCCACTAAACCCAGGTTTATCACACACCTAAGATAAACTTGATCTATCAAGACCGAGCCAAACCCTCAACAACAAAGGCGTCCCTTTGAAGCCAAAAATGAGCTTTGATACCACATGTAAGTTTTAAACCTGTGAATTAAAGCAATGCATATAGATTCTTAAGAAAAACAGAATTTAATCAATGACTCATACACAAAGATTTTATACCGGAAACCCTCAACCGGGAAAACCTTTCTTATATTCATTATATCGAATTTCACCATTCACTATAAAATATATACAATGTTTTTATGTATTCCGTAGATACCAAAACCCTAATCCCTAAAACCGGGATTATTTTTAGTAAGCCGTTAAAAATAGAAAAATCCGCTAAAAATAACAAAAACTGCCCAAAAAAAAATTAAGCTCCAGGCTAGTTTCCATGAGTGCAACACAAACAGATCTTGATTGTTTCTACAACAATACAACCATCATCACTATGATGTCAAAACCTTTTACTTTCATCTGCGTACCAACTTTCTCATCCCAGAGAAAACATAATACTCTCTCTTATAGTGATATCATGGGGCCATTCGATATAATGAACCCTCTCTTATAGTTTTCACATTATTTCCTCTAGTGATATCATGGCCAGTACTTTCAAGGCATCGCCCCCATAGTCAGTTGTTTTCAATTCAAACAATAATACATTTACATTGTTCCCATGACATAGCATGGTGATTATGATTAATGATTAATTACAAGCTGGGGGAAACAGGGGTGTTACACTCCACCAAAAAAGGGAAAAGGGGGGGGGAGTAGAGGGTGGGGCTTAAGTTCTAGGGAATATTTTATTAATATTTCTGAAAAGTGTAAGTTATGGATAATTATTTATCCTAAGTTCTCAAGGAATGGGAACAGGTCACCAAGTGGCTAAAGCTAGTTTTAAAGGTGATAGGTATCCAGTTTAAGGCATGCAATATATATTTTTGGCCTCAGTGTATTTTGAGAGGAACTCATTCTTTTGGGGAATTATTCATTCATTTTCTCATGTGCAGAATGGGGTCAAACCATCTGAGAAAGGACAATTATTACCTTATATGTAGAGAAAAATTTGTAAGGGGTTTTTCTGTATTGCAACCATAGAGTATTTTTTGTTAAAGAGGCGGGTTGTCAAGCTCGTGAGCAGTCTCTCTAGGTGAGAGATTTGTTGTCGAAGAGGTGGTTTTTTAGGCCCATGAGCATTCTCTTCAGGTGAGAGTTTTGTTGGGAATTGTTCCCTGGTGCATTGGGCATTAGTTGCAAGGCTCTAAGACTTCTTGTCTGTCATGTTGTTAAAACCCTAGAAGGGAAGTGGGGAAGTCGAAGGAATTTTGAGTAGAGAAGGGGAACACTTCCTTGGGTGTAACATACATGTGGGGAATGAGAGACTGTAGTCTAGTTGTAGTAGTAGCACCTGGGACTGTAAAATTTTGTTTATTGTTAGAAATTAGCTTGGCATTAGGAACCATTTTTCCTTGGTGGATTTAAGCCTCATCTCGAGGGTGACCTGTTGTTGAAAGTATATGAGCAACAAAGTCTATGGTTGGGAGGAATGTTTGAGTTATACATGCAGTTGGTGACTTTTCATAAAAGATAAATGTATGTATGTGCTTGTCTCATTTACTGTGTGCTTAATTATCTAAGTTCAATATGAATTTAATTCTTATATGTTATTGCATATAAGTAATTGTTGTTATTTTGTATAATGTTGCTTGCACATGTAAGTGTGGTGATAATATTCAATATTTGTAGTCATGCATGACTATGACAGTTGTTGTTAATTATTCTTGTTAAGTTAACCTTGTGATATTGGTCATGGGTCTCTGGGGCAAAGTTAGAATGGTCGTGCGCACAAGGAAATATTTTGTGTGCACAAGAGGTTGGATTCGCTTGTGCGCACATGGAAGCAGTTTGGGCGCATAAGGAAAAGAAATAATTGGCATGTGATGCCATAATGGTTGCGTGCATAGTAGAGATCACATGTAAAGAATGGTTTTGTGCACAATTCTTTTGAGTTACTTATGTTGTTATAAGTTGCATCAAAAGAGGAAAGTTTGGGTGGTGCGACTCAACTTGGGGTTGAGCGCATTACTTCAAGTAATTATGCGCAGACTAATGTTAAAGAGTAGAATATGTGCACTAGAATTTAGAGTAGCATTGCTTAGTAGTAAGTTGGGGATGTTACGTTATGGTATCAGAATTAGTTTGGTAATGGGGTACGTTACATATTTGTATTAGAGCTACAATTTCAACATTGATCTTGCACGGGACGCATTTCTACTTAAGGAAAAAATCGGACTAGTAAGTAGCCGAATTTGGAATTACATCGCGACCATGATGCACATAAAATAAGAATGTGAAAGTGTGCGCACTAAATTGTGTACATTGCGGGGTGAGGCACTGGAAATGCGTAGTAAACAATGGTGCACGGGTGTGCACACTAAAAATTGGGGCTGCGTGGAACACAATTTGTGGTGCTTGTGCAATATTGATACGTGGTGCACTCATGGGCTTCAGAAGAAAGGATTCTGACAAAATGGTGCATAGTTTTCATGAAGTTGTCTCATGAATTCATCTAACAAATCTTATTGTCTGTACATTTTGCAGAGTTAACAACGATTAGAGAAAGACAAAATTAGCGTAGAAAGTAAAAAAAACATGGAAGATGCGCATAGAGATTTTAGCCATGATGATGAATTTAGGGATTTGTATGTCATTTTGGGTGTTGATGGTACATATTGCAAGGAGGAGAGCATAAAATTGGTATAAACCATAAAGGGATTGAAAAAATATGTCCAAAGTTATAAAGTTGATAATGAAAGGCTTATGAAATCCAAGGAGCAACAAGATGACTTCAATATCAAGTTGATGCAAAGTTTGTATAGAATAGAAGAGAAAATGGATAAGGAGATAGAGTCGAGTAGGTCAAGAAGTCGTAGGTCTCATGATGAGAAAAGAAGAGAAGCAAGAAGTGTTCATAGGCATCAACCTTGTTATCACACAGTTTGTAGTTAGGATAAAAGCAGATATGAAGAGGCAAACTGGCGTAACTGGAACCAATCCTACCCAATGTCACCTTGATAGGAAGGTTCTTTCTGTTTAGTGAGGTAAGTCCCAGGGGAGACATCCCCTGTGACCTCGGGTTTTGAGAAGGTAAATGATTGTAAGATAAAAGGTAAATTCCCCCCCCCCCTCACAAGTCACCACCGAGAAGATAGTCTGGCTAACAGCCAATAAAGAGAAGTATAACCAAAAATAGAGATGCACCTGCCTGAGACAAAGAAACAAGAAACAGATATATGCAATCTTACTCACTTAGTTAGTACTTCATGTAATCAATGACTATCTGATACATATAAGCAATTGAATAATAAATATTGACGAAGTCAATGTTTATAAATTAACAATGATACACAATGTCACTTCTTCAATAAATGCTAAGAAAATGTGGAATTCAATGTAATAATCAACACTTCATTCTAATAATGCCCTTAAATAACCATTCAATTTCTCACAAGTAGGACAATAGCTGCACAATGATGTTAATAACAAGACATGATAACAACATTTAGTTAGTAGGGTTAGAACAGTTAGGGTTTTATTCAAAGTATTGTGAGTTGTTTGATCATAGTACTCACAAGCTAGGTCTTAGATCAATGCGCTCCTAGGGTAAATGGAGTCAAAAGGAGGACGCATAGGCTGAAGGATCAAGGAAGATAGTAAGACTAAGGAATGGAGGGTCAAGCCTTGAAGTGTTGGTATGGCAAGGCCTCAAGGTCAAAACCCTAGGGGAGAGAGGTTCACTTTGGTGTAGGGGAACTAGGCCTTAATTCTCTCTCCTCCATCATTAGGTCAATGATAAAATGGCTAGCTCAGAAAGTGGCATAAAACTAAGACAAGAGGTTCTGCAAGGCAACGTGTTTCTATGGCAAGGCTTTACCAGCAAACCCTAGAAAATCGGCTCATCAAGGTGTAGGGGAACTAGGCCCTGATGCGCCTTCTTCTTCTTAGCTCTGAAAAGTAAAACAACTAGCAATGAAGAGGGGGAAAATATTGTAGCTAAGGCTAGGCTCTTTATCTCTTCAATAAATGGCTCAAAATCTTGATGGGGACATGAGACAAGGACCTACAATGTGTGCTTGTCACCTAGGGTTTATTCAACAAATTTATAACAAGATATGCAAGAAATAGAAATACAACCATTCAATCAAGAAGTTTTGCAGAAATTTACTTACATTTCACYAAGAAATAAGATAGMAAAYCCTAGTTGTAACACCTTCCATCAAGAAATKCCAAAAATGCCAATAGAATTCCAAAAATGCCTTCCTTCAACATGTGCACCTCACAATTTCAGCCAAAGAACCCAAGTGTAGCGCAAATTTCAGACCTCACTAATGAGTGAGTGAGAGATGATGAAAAAATGAGAGTAAAAACCCTCAATTTATACTGTACCATGACCTAATTTCACTTTTAGGTCATAAAAAGGCTGACAAGGCCAAAATACTAAAACTCATATTGTTTTACATTAAATTAAAATTGAACTCTAATCAAGTTAAAGAGATATGTCATGCCCCTATTAGGGTGACGTTATCCCCTTCTAGGGCAAATGCAACATCCTGGAGCAAAACGTTAGCCCTTCTTGGGCTTCTCCAACCTGGCACACGTGACAACACTGCCAAATCTGCCTCCCAAGATGTCCACAAGGCCAGATGACATCATGATCATCATGAGTCACATCCTGGGCCTTCCAGGGTCAACTTTCCAATGGAGAGGGCACAACCCCCCTAGGTCAAGCTCTACCAAGGTGCCTCTGGTGGAACGTCCTCCTCTTCTCCGGTGCAAAGCCTTTGGTCCATTCTTGTCCTATATTTTCCCCCTGATGGGGTCTCAACAACCATTTGGTGGGCTCTTCAGCCCCATGGAGGTCCAAATTGATCATCTCCCCATGTGTACCGATCCAACATGGTACTAGTCTGTCGGGCATGATCCTGCACATCAACAACTATGCCCTCCATGGGCTCATAAGTCACAGGGATCATAGCAATGTTAATCACATTTCATCATCAATATTATTAAACATGTGCATAAAATCCCTAATACCTCAGTTAAAAGCTCAAAGACATTACACAAGCCTGCAATACAAGTTTGGAGAAAATGACAGGGCGTCCTATTGGGCTAGTGTCCACTGGAAGAGGAAAGTTTCTGGAAGAGATCTCATCGGAGCCATGTAAGTGGGTGATGTGGACAAGGGGTGTCCAGGCAAGTGGGTGTAGTGAGAGCAGAGGATGCAAAGATTTACCTGTGGGTGCCTTTGTAGAAGGCGAGTTGAACCTGTCCTGGATGCAAATTTTTCCAAGCCCATTCATGCCCTTTATTCTTATTCTTTATTCTTTTATTTTTTATTTCTTTTTCTTCAAGAGGATACTCAGAGGAAAATGCCCTGGCGTGGTGACCAGTGGTGACAACGTTACCCACAAGTACTTTCACAGAAATGATAAGGTTGGCTCGTGATGAGACCCCCTTTCCCTTGGCCATGGAACCAAGAGTCACTACCCTGGCATGGTAACCAGCTAGTGGCAATGTCATACTGTTAAGTACCCATGGACCTAATAGGCTGGCTCGTGATGAGACCCCCTATCCTCTGACTAGGTCTTGTTTTATTATTTTTATGGGTCCCTCTTGTTTCTTGCTAAGAATCCTTTTATTTCTTTCTCGGGGATCCCTGGGCGAAGCATCTCGAGGTTTTATTCTTAGGCTTTTATATTTTTCCAGCTTGCTTTTTCCTTCTAGGCCTTTAGCCCCTTCTTCCCACGAGATAAGGTGCAATCCTAAAAATAGGTCAACCCAGTGCCTGGACAAGTGTAATGGGACAGGTGAGCGGGAAGCAAGATGAAAAAGTGGTGCTATGACGGGAGTGAACAATGGCTTTTCAGAAATCCCCCCAGTGGAAAACAAGAACCTATGGAAACATGCTTACTAGGGAATCCTGTCATTCCCCCCAGACATGGTCAAGTGGGCAAGTATAAGATCCAAGCATTTGTTAGAAACAAAAGGAATTGAATGCACATATTCAAAGTTTTTGAGGATCAAAGTGACACATGCCATGATACCCAGACTCATTACCTCATGGAGCAAGAACCATCTCTGACACAAGACCAAGTCGATGGTGATGGATGTTGTTTCTTCTGGCAAGGTAGAGGCACTGAAAGGGAGAAAGGATGGGTCCTCTAGGGCCATGCTAAAGTCAAACCGGCTCTTGGTACTCCATATCTAGGACCTGTGGGCCTCGAGACATGATCTCCTAGTTATCCCTAAAAGTGGGGGAAAACATCTGGCTCCAACTTGGAGACATGTGCTCATCGTAGTGCGCATGAGAACCTCAACATCTCTGGCATAACCTGTTTACCTGCTTGATCTCAATAGAAACTATCAGTAACTGATTGCGGTGGTGATACCACCCCATCATAAATATCTATATATCTATATATAATATAGATATATAAATAGATAGATAGATAGATAGATATAAGGATGAAATAAAGCAATCATAAGTGTGAATGTGAAAGCAAAATGCAATGCAAATGGTATAATACATGAATGCAAAAATGCCTACCTAATTACTTGTACGTACCGATGGGGTCAGGTTCCCCCACCCTGGTGGGGTTTGAGGAGGCGCCCGCTGACTGGTACTGGGCGTCTCTGTCCTTCGAGAGTAGACAGGTAATAAGAGTCATTAACCGACTTTCTTCCAATTTTGAAAGGTCCAAGCCAAAATTGAATACTTCCCCTGACATTAGTAGGCTCCCCTTTGTTGGTATCCCACATCCATACTACGTCCCCCTCCATGTACTCCTTGATATTGAATTTGGTCATTCCTTGAACAACCCTGGTGTATTTTGTAGAGGGAGGAGGGTGGGATTCTGATGTAAAGACTTCCTGCCTGGAAGGCTAAATCAGTATGTCACTCTCTTCTATTTTTTGCAACTTCACAGTCCCAACTTCCTTGTCTTTATATTTGTCTAGGAGTTGCTGGTATCCTTCTCTCGTGGGCCATTGTATCTGATCTTCCTTCTTTGTAAAGGGCACATCCTTAGGAGAAAATTTAAGAATATTTCCCATGACTTGCTTGTGTGCTTTGTTATCTTTGACGGGGTGACTATTCTCTTAGACATGGGTTCCGATTACTAGCACATTTGGGAGACGACCTATTATTCCATTTTTTAAAGGTAAATTCACATAAGTGAGGTCCATTTCAAGGGTTCCACCCAACATCGAGGAAAACTTCCTAGACAACAACATTCCCCACACATCTGGGACATCTACTATTACTATGTCAATGGGGATTACTTTTTCAGGGTACTCTTTAAGGTGAACTTCCACATTTTAAACTACTCCATGTCTGGGTATGGCTTTGGACTCGAAGCCACACACATTTATGTAGGGTCATGTGAATTCCATGCCTAATTGTTGCATGACCTTGAGAGACATCATGTTAGCATCGGCCCCTGAATCTAACATGCAATTGTTGAGGCTTTTATTGTTCATTAGCAAGGTCATGAAGAAGGGTGGGTGCTCATTAGAATGGACCCTAAAGTGATCAGCTTGTAACATAATAGGAGGGTCCATAGGTCCATCTAATCCTTTGAAGAATTTATCAAATATTTCTTTGATAGATGGTACCTTAATGACTTCTTTCGGAGGGATGGTCACGTGCATCTTGGATAATGCCCCTTCGAAGTCAAAGTTCAAGTCTGCCCTTTCGGTTTCGGGTGCTTCAGGAGGAGGAAGGTTCAAAGGTGAAGGATTTGTTTGAGTCATTGTAGGAATGGTAAGGGTAGGTTGGTCTAATTTCTTTTGCCTGTATACTTGAAATTCTCGTTTTTCCAACTTCTCCCTTGACTCTGGGTCCAAATTGTTTATTATTTCCATTCTAGCCTTCCTGGCCGCCTGTTTCATCTCTTCTTGGTGTTCTTCAGGAGTGATGTTGAGACAAATCTTGAGGATTTCTATAATATGGCCTACGTTGTTTATTTGGTCATGGAATTCCATAGCCTCGAAAACATTTTCTTCCCACTTAACGAAACCCACTCCTTTCTTGATTGAATGGTCGTCTCCCTGTGTAGGAAAATAATCCTCCCAATCCTCAAAGGTGTCAGAGGCATCATCAGGACAATCACCCCAATTTGTATCCTCTTATGTTAAGGGAAGAGTAGTCCAACCTTGAAATAAGCATGGGTCTACTGATTTATAGTCACTGGGTCCAAGATCATATGTTAATGATGAAAAGGATGCTTGTTCATCTTACTCGAGATAACCAGTCTGTAATAGTTTGGAAGTTTCTTCGAACGATAATTGGTCATCTAGGTTTTGCTTTGTTAGAAAAGGGATTTCCAACATTTCATGAATCCTTTTAACCCTTTGCAAGATATAGGACATGCTAGTGCTCAGGTCAGTTTGATTGTTAGTATGCACCTAGGGCTCTTCAGAATTTATTTTTGAATCCTCATTAGTTTGGCCAAAGTATTCAAATTCGGGCTCACTCATATATTGATTTTCCAAACTTGGCGTGTTCAAGACAAATAAGGAATCTTCAAAATCAGGTTTTTTATGAGTAGCCATACCTAAAACCTCGGATGTTTCATGTTGTATTGAGAAGTTTAAGACATCTTTTGTGTTTGAGAAACTTGTGCCCCATTTCCTCCGGGGAGCCTTGTTTCCCAATTCTAGAGTTTCCAGGAGGTTAAGCTCTAGCCCTTCCATGCTTTCCTTTTTTACTACCCATATGTCATCATTGTTCAAAAGGTTGACCTCATGGGTGAGGCTGCTGAACTTGAGGTTCTATTCAATTTGGTAGGCATCGTCTTGAGCTTCTTCTAGGTTTGCAGGGAAACGATTCTTGAGGGTGACATGTAAGATCTCTTCAAAGGAATCAAGGTAATGTTGAAGGATCATGCTCTTGGGTAGGAAATGGGGCTCAAGCTTGCGAATAAGAGTATTGAACCTATCATTGAATCCACTAACGTCTTCATCTGTTTGTTTGCAGGCTTCGTGGAATTGAGAGTAAAGGGAATCCATGCTTTCCTTTTCACACCAATTTTTCTTGAAGATTTGTTCAAGCTCTTCAGGAGTTTTGATGCTTCCCTTTGGGAGTTTTTTAATCCATTTTCTGGCACTTCTGGTGAGTGAGCTCACAAAGAGCCTTGTAAAGACATTAGGGTGTTCCTGTCCGGATTGGTGAAACTGGAGCTTTTCACAAAACTTGGTCCAATGAGAGTTGCCACAAGATTCATTTTCTCCTGAAATTCTAGGCATCCAGGAATCAACCTTACTGGGTAGATCATGTAGTCCTCCTGGGGTGTTGGATAAGTCCAAAGGGCCAAAAATTTCTTTGTGAGACCAATTAGGAGAACTCACGGGAAGAATAGGATTTGTAGAGGCCATATTAGTAGATGGAGGTATGTACTGATGCCCACTACGGGTCGTCATCAGTGGTTTGTGGAGTCGCCAGATAATTTGCTTGAAATCATCAAAGGATAAGGGGAAAACACCCTAAGTGGAGTCACCAGGTAAGCTTGTAAGATAAAGACTCTAGAGGCAAAGCTTACCGAAAAGTTTTCGTCTTGAGGAAGGTTTGACTCAATGTTCCCCAACAACGACGCCAAAATGTTATCGCACAGTTTGTAGTTAGGATAAAAGCAGATATGAAGAGGCAAACTGGCGTAACTGGAACCAATCCTACCCAATGTCACCTCGATAGGAAGGTTCTTTCTATTTAGGGAGGTAAGGCCTAGGGGAGATGTCCCCGGTGACTTGGGGTTTTGAGAAGGCAAAGGATTGTAATATAAAAGGTAAATTACCCCCCGTCAAAAGTCACCACCGAGTAGATAGTCCGACTAACAGCCAATAAAGAGAAGTATAACAAAAAATATAGATGCACCTACCTGAGACAAAGCAACAAGAAATAGATATATGCAAGCTTACTCACTTGGTTAGTACTTCATGTAATCAATGACTATCTAATACATATAAGCAATTGAATAATAAATATTGACAAAGTCAATGTTTATAAAATAGCAATGATACACAATGTCACTTCTTCAATAAATGCTAAGAAAATGTGCCATTCAATGTAATAATCAACACTTCGTTCTAATAATGCCCTTAAATAACCATTCAATTGCTCACAATTAGGACAATAGTTGCACAATGATGTTAATAACAAGAGATGATGACCTCATTTAGTTATTAGGGTTAGTCTTAGGCTAGGGTTAGAACAGTTAGGGTTTTATTCAAAGTATTGTGAGTTGTTTGATCATAGTACTCACAAGCTAGGTCTTAGATCAGTGTGTTCCTAGGGTAAATGGAGTCAAAAGGAGGATGCAGAGGCTGAAGGATCAAGGAAGATAGTAAGACTAAGGACGGGAGGTTCAAGCCTTGAAGTGTTTCTATGGCAAGGCCTCAAGGTCAAAACCCTAGGGGAGATGATCCAGAATCGGATCCAGGAGTCTAACAGGGCTCAAAAAGGCTCAAAATGAAAGTGCTCAGAATCAAACGAAACCAATTCCATTGCGTCTGTCTCGTCTTCTTGATTCCGGCCATATATTTACTTCGTCAAACGGGCTCTGTATGCGAAAGATATCACATTCTGATCGAAAACCCAAACAGGTAAAAAAAGGGGGTGACTGTACAGTCCGTATAGTCCACGTGGTAGGCTAACTGTACAGGCCGTATAGTCGTACAACTGATATGGAGGCATCTGGAGATGACACATAGCAGATGACAGCGCGTACAGCAAGTGATTTGAACCAGTCTTAGGGTGACATGTGTCACCATTGTAAGGGTGACACGTGGCACAAGTTGACATGACAGGTACAGTGGCATGTTGGTTGGGCAGATACATGGTAGACAGGTGGTCCAATCCTGTGTTGACAAGTGGCATTGTGTTCGGCTAATGGGAAGGTGCCATGTAGCACACCTCTATTGGTTGTTGGTTTGTACAAAACATTAGGCCTCCGCTGTGTTCGACCGCCCGACCTCCTCCGAGCTATGGACTGGCAAGACCGGGCTTACCACCCAACCTGCTGATGTTACTTAATACATATGTTTCAAATATTTTATTTAAGTTGAAATCAAAGTTTAATTGGAGGCATAAAGGGCTGGGTCTTAGCCCCAGCCCATGGTTTCTACCTGTGGTTTATTTGATTCATGCGACCACCAGTCAATGAAAGGGGCGTGACACATGGTATAACCGCCACCCATAAAATCACAAAGCGCACGATTTTTGATAGCCCTCGGATCTCAGGGGATCCCACAAGACTAGGGGTTTATCCATATAAAGGCGCGGAGGTGTATCCCTTAACCGAAGGTTCCATGGAATGCACCCAAAGACCAGGGGCTAAACCTGGAGCTACACCATCGGAGAGGTTGTAACAGCACGCGCAGTGGGGCTCAGTTGAGGACACATGGCCTTGTAATATGACCAGAGCTGGATTCTGGTTGAGGGCCAGCGCGCAAAGGTTAGCCACATAGCACGTGGAGCGCTCCCATAGGACCAGGGGCTAGCGCAAAGGGGGTTGCGCCCAAATATATATGAAGAGTGGGTTTTAACTATACAATAAGATTTTTTTATGGATTTTATTGATTTTTGACCTGTTAATAGTAGATTTTGCTCATTATTGGAAGATATTGGGCTCTTTTTGAGCCCATATTTTGGGAGGAAGTTGGGGATGGATAACCAACTTCAGATCTATAAAAACTAGGCCTATTTGAGGCCAAGAAGGAAATTCAGACTAGAGTTATGTTGAAGGGAAGCCAAGCCAAAGCTGTTTTTATGCAGGGAAGCTGTTGAGGAGCAGACGCTTGCGGGCCATTTCTAGGAGCTCTGGTCATCCATTTTGCATGTCGTTTCTTCTGCTGGGTTCTAGAGATCTGGAAGAAAATGACTAGATCAGTCTTGTAGCCAAATGGAACTGATGCGATGTACTTTTTGAGATTTTGAACAAAAATAAAGAAGCCTCCCCCACTGAGACAAAGGCCCGGAGATGTAGGCAATTTTGTGCCGAACTCCGTTATCACTTCTCTTGTTATGGTTTGTTGTTTATTACTTCATTTCAGATCTTCATATATGTATATGTCTGTCATAATTCCTCTTATTTCCTCATTCTTTCATTAAGCTTCTCAAAGAGTTAATTAACACATGAAATTAAAAAACTCAACCACAGTCATTAAAAGATCTTTTCGGATCAGGAGAGAGGCTCACTTTGGTGTAGGGGAACTAGGCCTCAGTGCTCTCTCCTCCTTCCTTAGGTCAATGGAAAAAATGGCTAGCTCTGAAAATGGAATAAAACTAAGACAAGAGGATCTGCGAGGCAACGTGTTGCTATGGCAAGGCTTTACCAACAAACCCTAGAAAATCGGCCCATCAACGTGTAGTGGAACTAGGCCTTGATGTGTCTTCTTCTTCTTAGCTCAGAAAAGTAAAACGACTAGCAAATGAAGAGGGGGGAAAAAGTGTAGCTAAGGCTAGGCTCTTTATCTCTTCAAAACATGGCTAACAAATCTTGACGGGGACATGAGACAAGGACCTACAATGTGTGATTGTCACCTAGGGTTTATTCAGAAAATTTATAACAATATATGCAAGAAATAACAATACAACCATTCAATCAAGAAGTTTTGTAGAAATTTACTTACATTTCACCAAGAAATAACATTGCAAACCCTAGTTGTAACACCTTCCATCAAGAAATTCCAATATTATAAATCCAAAAATGCCTTCCTTCAACAAGTGTGCCTCACAATTTCAGCCAAGAACACCAAGTATAGCGCAAATTTCAGACCTCACTAATGAGTGAGTCAAAGATGATGAAAAAATGAGAGTAAAAACCCTCAATTTATACAGTACCATGACCTAATTTCACTTTTAGGTGATAAAAAGGCTAACAAGTCCAAAATACTGAAAATCATATTGTTTTACATTAAATGATTAAAATTAAACCCTAATCAAGCTAAAGAGAGATGCCATGCCCCTCTTAAGGTGACGTTAGCCCCTTCTAGGGAAAATGCAGCATCCTAGAGAAAAACGTTGGCCCTCCTTGGGCTTCTCCAACCTACCACAGGTGCCAACACTGCAAAATCTGCCTCCCAAGACATCCACAAGGCCGGGTGACGTCCTGGGCCTTCCAGGGTCAACGTTCCAATGGAGAGGGCACAAACCCCCTAGGTCAAGCTCTACCAAGGTTCCTCTGGTGGAACGTCCTCCTCTTCTCTGGTGAAAAGCCTCTGGTCCATCCCTGTCCTATCTCTACCCCCTGATGGGATCTCAACATCTATCTGGTGGGATCTTCAGCCCCATGGAGATCCGAACTGATCATCTCCCCATGTGTACCGGTCCAATGTGGTACCTGTCAGTCAGGCATGATCTTGCACATCAACAGCTACACCCTCCATGTGATCATATGTCATTGGGATCATAGCAATGTCAATCATATTTCATCATCAATATTATTAAACATGTGCATAAAATCCCTAATACCTCAGTTAAAATCTCAAAGACATTACACAAGCCTGCAATACAAGTTTGGAGAAAATCACAGGGCATCCTATTGGGCTAGTGTCCACTGGAAGAGGAAAGTTTCCGGAAGAGAACTCACCGGAGCCATGTAAGTGGGTGATGTGGACAACGGGTGTCCAGGCAAGTGGGTGTAGTGAGAGCAGAGGATGCAAAGCTTTACTTGTGGTTTCCTTTGTAGAAGGCGAGTTGCACGTGTCCTGGATGGAAATTTTTCCATGCCCATTCATGCCTTTTATTCTTATTCTTTATTCTTTTATTTTTTATTGATTTTTCTTCAAGAGGCTAATCAGGGGACACTGCCTTGGCGTGGTGACTAGTGGTGACAGCGTTACCCAAAAGTACTTTCGCATAAATGAGAAGGTTGGCTCGTGATGAGACGCCCTTTCCCTTGGCCATGCAACCAAGAGTCACTACCCTGGCATGGTAACCATTTGGTGGCAATGTCATACTGCTAGGTACCCATGGACCTAATAGGATGGCTCATGATGAGAACCCCTATCCTCTCACTAGGTCTTGTTTTATTATTTTTACGAGTCCCTCTTGTTTCTTGTTGAGAAGCCTTTTATTGCTTTCTCTAGGATCCCTGGGTGAAGCATCTCGAGGTTTTATTCTTAGGCTTTTATATTTTTCCATCTTGCTTTTACCTTCTGGGCCTTTAGCCCCTTCTTCCCACGAGATAAGGTGCAATCCTGAAAATAGGTCAACCCAGTGCATGGACAAGTGTAATGGGATAGGTGAGCGAGAAGCAAGATGAAAAAGTGGTGCTATGATGGGAGCGGATGATGGCTTTTCAGAAATCCCCCCAATGAAAAACCAGAACCTATAGAAACAAGCTTACTAGGGCATCCTGTCATTCCCCCAAGACATGGTCAAGTGGGAAAGTATAAGATCCAAGCATTTGTTAGAAACAAAATGAATTAAATGCACATACTCAAAGGTTTTGAGGATCAGAGTGACACATACCATGATAGCCGGACTCATTACCTCATGGAGAAAGAACCATCTTTGACACAAGACCAAGCTGATGGTGATGGATGTTGTTTTTTCCGGAAAGGTAGAGGTACTGAAAGGGAGAAAATATGGGCCCTTCAGGGCTATGCTAAAGTTGATCTGACTCTCGGTATTCCATGTCTAGGACCTGTGGGCCTTGAGACATTATCTCTTAGTTATCCCTAAAAGTGGGGGATAACAAACCTCATTCACCAAAGCATTCATCTAGGAAAGAAAATAGTAGCTCAGGTCCATCTCTTGTTAGAAATCATAAGAGAAGGACTGGGGTGGACGAGCTATAGGGATAAATGAATAAGATCAAGCCTCCTACCTTTGACGGTGAGCACAAGAAGGATGAATATGCAGAGACCTGGTTTTTGGGTATGAGGAAGTACTTCCATCTACATAATTATTCTGTGCGGGTAGAAGGGATATTTTCCATCTATTAGCTAAAAGGAAAAGCATCAATGTGGTGGGATCAGTTCGTGCAAGTGCAACACATTGATGAGAAGAAGGTTACTTGGAGGGAGTTCAAGAGGAATTTTCAAAATAAATACTTAACCAAGCGATAATATGACAAGAAACTGAAGGAGTTCTTTGAACTCAAGCTTGGGAGTATGGAAATAGATGAGTATGAAAGAAGATTCTTAGAGCTTTTGAAATATGTCGCATTCATCAATGATGAGAAAGTTAAAATTCATAGGTACTTGAGTGGGTTGCCCTCATTTATCAGTGATAAGATACAGTATGATGATCCCAAGACATTGGAGGAAACCATAAGGCGCATTAAGTGTCTTATGATCAACAAAAGGGAAGATTGATTTTCCAAAAGGCTTGGGA
The DNA here is from genome assembly GCA_009831015.1 of Picea engelmannii. NCBI lineage: Eukaryota > Viridiplantae > Streptophyta > Pinopsida > Pinales > Pinaceae > Picea > Picea engelmannii. The sequence continues at coordinate 56,385 of ML832394.1, read as the reverse complement.
AGACAAGATGAAAAGAAAGGTGGAACATATAAAGAAGGGGACTAAGCCACCATTTTTCAAAAATACTGCGCAAGGAAAGCCAACTCTCAAGGATCCCGAAATGACAGAGACAGTGGGGAAAAATCCAAGGAAACAATCTATTCAATGTAGGGTTGTGGCGATGATCATATGTGTAGAGACTTCCATGAAAGAGGTGAAAAAGCGTGGACTACGCACAGTGTACAACACACAGCCTTGGATAACAAGCAAGTTGTGTTTCAGTCGCACGTGATTGAAGTGGAAGGTAAGATTAATGACCAACCCATTGCTATTTTAATTGATTCAGGAGATAGTCATAGTTATCTAGATCCTAAGATGGTGGAAAGATTCCAATTTCCAAGAAGCAAGATTGGAAAACCTTGGTTAGTATAGTTAGCTACAAAAGCAAAAAGGAAAATTAATGAGATGGTTAAGGCATGTCCAATAGAAATGAATGGATTGTGCACAAAAGTTTATTTGAACATCATACCTTTGGGCTCGTATGATTGTCTCAATGGTATGGATTGGTTGGACCAACATCATGTTGTTTTGGACTGTTACAATAAGGTATTTGTTTTCTTGGATGAAGTAGGAAACTTAAGAGTAGTTCAAGGAATTCCCAGAGTTCTAACTATCAGAGAAGTTTTAGCCTTGCGATTGAAGAAAATATATAGGAAAGGACGTCAATTATTTGTAGCGCACATGGACGAGGCACTTAAGGATAAAGTGTCAAATGATGAAGACTGTGCAGTACTGAAAGAATTTGAGGATGTCTTTAAAGAGATATCAGAGTTGCCACCGAAAAGAGATATTGATTTCTCTATAAGTTTGATGTCAGGACCAACACTTATGTCCAAGACTCCTTATAGGTTGAGTATGTCAGAGCTAAAGGAATTGAAGATGCAACTCGAATATCTTCTGAAGAAGGGGTATATACACCCAAGTGTGTCACCCTGGGGTGCTCCAGTATTGTTCATGAAGAAGAAATATGGTACACTAATACTTTGTATCGAATTCAGGCAATTGAACAAAGTAAGAATAAAGAACAAGTATCCTTTACCAAGGATATATGACCTATTTGATCAGTTGAAGGGTGCACATATATTTTCAAAGATTGATCTCATATCTGGATATCACCAAGTGAGAATTAAAGAAGAAGACATCAACAAGACTGCCTTCAGAACGAGGTACAAACATTATGAGTTCACAGTGGTTCCATTTGGGTTCTCAAATGCACCAGTTGTCTTCATGTGTTTGATGAATGGAGTTTTCAGAAATTACTTAGATAAGTTTGTCATTTTATTTCATGATGACATACTTATTTACTCAAAGTCTAAAGAAGAGAACGAGCAACAATTGAGGATGGTGCTACAAGTTTTGAGGGAGAATATTTTGTATGCAAAGTTGAGCAAGTGCTAATTTTACCAACAACATATTCATTATTTGGGTCATATCATTTCCAAGGAAGGAATAGTTGTGGATCGGGAAAAGATAAAATCCATTGAGGAATGGACAACACCATGAAATGTCACAGAGGTGAGGTCCTTTATGGGACTTGCAGGTTATTACAAAAGGTTTATTGAAGGATTCTCAAATATTGTGCATCCAATCACATCCTTGCAAAATTAAGGTGTGTAATTTGAATGGACTTCGGATTGTGTAAAGAGTTTTTAGCACTTGAAGAGTTTGTTGACAAGTGTGCCAATTTTGAGAATTGCTTATTCAGATGAAGACCTCGTTGTGTGCATAGATGCATGCAAGAAATGGCTTAGTGGAGTCATTATTCAGAATGGGCATGTGATATGCTATGAATCAATAAAGTTAAAAGAGAATGAAAGGATCTATGCTACTCATGGCTTAGAATTGGCAGCCATAGTGCATGCCTTGAATATGTGGCGGCACTATCTCATGGGTAAAATATTTGAGCCGAGAACAGACCATAGTGGTCTGAAGTATCTGTTTGGACAACCAAGTTTAAATGTCAGACAAAGCAGGTGGTTAGAATTCCTCAGTGAGTATGACCTCAACATAAAGCATATCAGAGGAAAAGAGAACAAGGTGGCTAACACATTCAACAAGAGAGTGCATGAAATGCATGTTACAACCATTAGCATGTACAAATCAGATTTGTGTGACAAAATTTTAGAAGTTTCCAAGTCAGATCAGTGCTATGTGGACATAAAGGTGAATTTACAACAACTACAAGGTATGTCACAACAGAAGTTTGAAGGTTATGAGCTAAAAGATGATGGAATCCTCATGTAGGCGTAGAGTCTATGTGCCAAATGTTCAGGATTTGAAATATTTGTTATTGTCATAGATGCATAAGGTTCATTAGGCATGACACCCAGGCTACCAGAAGAAAATTGTCACAGTAAAAAAACAATATTTTTGGCCATGCGTGAAAAAGGAGGTTGCTAATTATTGGTAGATGTCTTGAATGTCAAAAGGTCAAGGATGAGCACAGACATCCAGCTGGTTTGCTATAGCCTTTGCCCATTCCTGAGTAGAAGTGGGAATTTGTAACCATGGATTTCATTACTAAGCTACCAAGGACTTCTAAGCAACATGATTCGATTATGGTAGTGGTGGATAAGTTTACTAAAGCTACCCAGTTTTTTCCAGTAAAGTCAATGCACAAGGCAACCAATATCATTGAAATATACATGCGAGAAATTGTTAAGTTGCATGGTGTACCTAAGACAGTTATGTCTGACGGAGATTCCAATTTCACATCGAACTTTTGGAAAGGGATATTCAAAGGATTTGGGACAAATATGAACTTTATCACATCATATCGCCCTAAGATAGATGGACAAAAAGAGAGCGTAAATCGGGTGATTAAAGATATGCTTAGGATGTATGTGATGGATAAACCATCAAAATGGGAAGACTACCTTCACTTGGTAGAGTTTTCTTACAACAATGGGTATCAAGCATCTTTAAAGACGATCCTATTTGAGGCACTTGATGGTAGAAAGTGCAACACACTAGTGACTTGGGACAACCCAGCAGACCGCGCAGTGGTTGGGCCAGATCTACTTAGGGAAATGGAGGAGCAGATGGTAAAGATAAGGCAGAATTTAAAGGTTTCGCAAGATAGGCAGAAAATCTACGTAGATAAAGGAAAAACCCACAAAAAGTTTAAAGTGGGCGACCATGTGTTCTTGAAAGTAAAATCCAAACAGAGTTCCCTGAAGTTGGGAAATTGTTCTAAGTTGGCAACACGCTACTGTGGATCATTTGAAATCCTAGAGAGGATTGGTCTTGTTGCATATATGGTTACATTGCCTACATCCTTGTGTATTCATAATGTTTTCCATGTATCCTTTCTTAAAAAATATGTATCTGATGCTAATCATATTATTTATTGGAATGTGATTCGGATGGATCTAAAAGGTGATTTTCGAGTGCGATCAGTTTTCATATTGGATCGGAAAATAAAAAAACTATGGAATTGATCCATGGAGCTGGTAGAGGTCCAATGGACCTGGTACAGTCCTGAGGATGCAACTTGGGAGCACGGGGATGCTATGTAGGTAGAGTATCCACATATTTTTGAAGACTTTTGAAATTTTGTATGTACATGTGTATATAATGCATTAAGGATAGTGCATAAATAAGTGGGAGGGGAATATAATGTCTGTAATCTGAACCCCTTTGTAATTGTACATATAGGTTGGTGATTTGTTGGTACCAATTGTAAATTTAAATGTACATAAAGGCTGGTGAGTTGTTAGTACCAAGTTTTGGTTTTGCGCGCACCTGATTAGTGCACGAGAATTATTATCAAAGAAAGGGTGCACACATTTCATAGTGATGTGTGCACCTAGGTAAGTGTACGTGGTTTCACATCAAATGAAGGTTGCGCACATTTCACAGTGTTGCACACACTTGAGTAAGTGCACAGGGATTACCTAGAAGTGTGCATCAAGTCAAGTTATATATATCTATATATTTGGATGTATATGTATTTGAGTTCGGGGATCCTGTGAGGCGGGTTGTCAGGTCCGTGAGCAGTCTCTCTAGGTGAGAGATTTGTTGTCGAAGAGGTGGGTTATCAAGCCCATGAGAATTATCTCCAAGTGATAGCTTTGTTGGGAATTGTTCCCTAGTGCGTTGGGAATTAGTTGCAGGGATCTGAGACTTCATGTTTGACTTGTTGCTGGAACCTTGGAAGGGAAGTGGGGCAACCGAAGGAATGTTGAGGGGAGAATGGGAACACTTCCTTGGGTGTAACAGGCATGTGGGGAATGAGAGATTGTAGTCTAGTTGCAGTAGTGGAAACTCAGATTGAACAATTTAGTTGATTTTTAGATCTTAGCTTGGCATTAGGAACCATTTTTCCCTGGTGGATTTAAGCCCCATCTCGGGGGTGACCTGTTGCTGAAAGTATATGAGCAACAGAGTCTATGGTTGGGAGGAACATCTAAGTTCTGGTTGATGACTTTTCATAAAATATAAGTGTCTTTATGTGCTTGTCTCATTTACTGTGTGCTTAATTATCTGTGTTCAATATGGGTTTAATTCTTGTATGTTGTTGCATATAAGTAATTGTTGTTATTTTGTATAATGTTTCTTTCACATGTAAGTGTGGTGTTGATATTCAATATTTGTAGTCTTTCATGAGTATGAAATTTTTTGTTAGTTATTCATGTTAAGTTAATCTTATGATATTGGTCATGAGTCTCCAGGGAAAAGTTAGAATGGTTGTGCACACAGTTAAATACTATGTGTGCACAAGAGGCTGGATTCACTTGTGTGCATAGGAAAGCAGTCTACACGCACAAGGAAAAGAAAGTATTGGCATGTGACATCAAAATGGTTGACGCACACAACATAGATCACATGTTCAAAGTGGATTATGCACACAATAGTGTTGTGTACTCAGTATGTTTGTGCGTGTAGTTTTTTTTTAGTTACTTCTGTTGTTATAAGTTGTGCCAAAAGAGGAAATTTTGGGTGGTGTGACTCAGCTTGGAGTTGAGTGCAATACTTCAAGTAATTTTGGGCAGAATATTGTTATAAAGTAGAATATGTGCACTAGAATTTGGAGTAGCATTGCTCAGTAGTAAGCTAGGGATGTTACATTATGGTATCAGAAGCAGTTCGGTAACGGGGTACGTTACAAAATCCTATGAAATAGGTGCATAATGCCTCAATTATATGGAAAGTTGTGCACTCATATTTCCAGTTGATCAGTAATTGGTTGATATGGTAGGTGGGTAGAGGGGATAAAGTCTAGATAAGGCTCGATCCTTGGATAGGTATTAAATTCCAACACAGAATACCTATGTGGGTGACATGGGAACTCTGAAGCAAAGGTTTTTTTTCACTCACGTAGATTGTGAACTAGGAGAGGCCTATAAATTGGCAATAAAAATGGCCCACCTGGGAGGAAATTCGATTGGAAAAGGATCTTGTGAAAGCTTGGAAGTGACATTCAAATTCCCTAAAATATAACAATGTCAAACTAGGGTAGGATGAAGACTAGTTGTTATGATCTCTTAACCTTATGTGACTTATGCTCCTAAATTGTATATAGATCTCTTGTTGAGGAAGGTTTGGTGGCACAACCTGTTTGGTGGTGGAGAATAATATGGAATTTAAAGTGTCCCTCCAAGAACAAAATATTTATGTGGTTGGGATTAAACATAAAGGCTTCTACCCGAGAGGTTTTATAGAAAAGAAAAAAACTTTGTTGGCCCAAGATGGTGTAAGTTATCCCAACAAGTAGAGGAAACTATTGATCACTTACTTCTGACTTGCTCCTTTTCTAAAGAATTATGGAAATAAGTTGAAGCATGATGGGGCTAATACACACATGGAAAGGAGGAAGCATGGAAGAAGCCTTCATATTTCGGTATACAAACAAGGATACAAACAAGAAAGAGCTCTTCCACTCAATATAGCTTGGGGAATTCGGATCGCTAGAAACTTGAAGCTTTTCGAAGGATAAGAGACTGTACCCTTGAAATGTGCTATTTAGTCTCTTAATATCCTAAATGTTTATCATTAGGTAGAGGGAAAATAAAAACGGCTGAGAAAAAAAAAAGTCATCAATATGGATATTCATTGGGCATACTTTGATGGTGCCTCTCAATGGAATCTTCCCATAGGAGGCTTGGGAGGAATTGTGTATCTCTCCTCAAATCACACAATAACTTTCAAAGTTGGAATTGGGTAGGAAAAAAATAACAATTGTGAATCGATGGCTCTCAAACCAACCCTCCAGTTGGCTAAAGAATATGGTGTTACACAA
>ML832394.1:22968-50005 GCA_009831015.1 Picea engelmannii | reverse complement strand
ATCCAACACCTCCAACAACATATTCATGACATCCTTCAACAAGATAATGCCAAGTACAAGTGGGACAACTACTTTAGCAAGGAAAGTGGCTCACCAAGGTTTAGATTCAACAAAATTTTCCCCATCTCCCAAGGGAACTTAATGCAATGGGGACCATTTCTTCCTAAGGGGGGAGAACTGGTCCAAGTGGATCTCAGTGGCCATCCACCTTTTCGATTGAATCAACGTTTTCGAGCCTATGGTTTTGAAAAACCATGATATTCACCCTTTTGATGGGGAATGTAATGTAATTTCATCTCCATTTATTAATTACAACCATCATGTGTACATTCCTACAACGTTAATGCACCAAATCCCATTATAATTTTGCAATTAAGTTTTCTTGGGATAGAGTAGTACTAGGATGGGTGACCTCCCAAGAAGTCCTAGTTTTTTACATGCCTATGGCATTTTGTAAACTTAGAACAATTTATCCCACATGCATCATGGAAATTATTCTCCTCTGACTCTCTCATATATAATCAAAGTGAAGGAGGTCCTTTAAGCATTCAGTGGAGTCTGATGCAATTCTTATTGTGAATGAGCATAGTCGACATCTCTTTCTCTTCAAAGACAAGATACCACCATTCTAGCCAGTTTGTGTTCTATAGTATTTTGTTATTCATTAATAAAATTTGTATTTCGTTGTATTTCTGTGTTCTCTGCTATATTTTCATTTGTGTATCATTTCATTATCAATATAATCCAGATCATTGGGAGATTAATGTTTTATTTGAAAATTGCACATAGTAGAGGAAAACTTTAGTAAAGAACGTTGGATAGAATTTTTTAAGGAAGAAAAGTAGGCCTAATAGAGAGTGTTGATGGGTAGTGCTATTGGTGGTGGGAAAGATATAGTTGCAATATAGGAAGTATTGGGTGAATTTTTGCAAGGGATTTGAGTGTAGAAAATCTAGCAAAGAATAATTTGGTAGTAGACAAAATGAATATGAACCTCACAAAGAAGGTGCTCAATAATCTATATAGATAGCTAGATGCCATGGAGGAGACCCCAAGAGTTAAACCAATGAAGAGAAGTCTTAAGGTCAAGGCCATAACAAATCAATTTGAATTTGAGAAGGACCTACAAGAGGAGATGTAGTGGGTGTTCAAAATAATTAAATCCTTGAAGAAGGCCCATAAAGTAGATGCAAAAGGGAAGAAGGTACCAAATAAAAGGGCACAATGAATTGACGATGAAGCTATGAAAATGTTGTTAGTTGAAAAGAAGTAAGTTGAATAATACCTCTAATAAGTAAGGAGGATGATGCAAAATATGATGTTGGTTTTGAAAACCCTCTTTTATGCACATGAGCAGGGATAGTCATTGAAAGAGGTTCCTTAGGGATCCCAAATTGTATCTAACAAATTACATGTTAGTGATTATGCAAGTAAAGGATATGGAAGCATTGGTAAGGATATATTTGAAGAACATACTTTGAGTTGGTATTAGTTAAGGAAGAAGAAGGAGTCCATGCTGAGATGGACAAGGAAAAAGAAGCCCACATTGAATTGGGCCAAATTAAAGGTAAGATTATTGAGTTAGTAGTAGTGGAAGAGGTTGTAGAATATTAAGCATACACATAGGTGACAATCATGTCAAGGGATAGAGAAAGAAACAATGACAACATTGTCAAATTCAAAGCCAAATTTGATATTAAAGGATTCTAAGTGAAAAATGCACATATGAAGGATGATGGAAACCAACTATATTCGAAATAATATGAAGCAAAAATGGATCTTCATATCAAGGTGGAGATGGAAGAATATTATGAGGAGCATGTCATTGAATGCATGCCAGAAGAAGAAGAGGAATTTTCATTAGAAAACATGCAAGTAGGTGTCCATATCACTAGTGCACCCAAAACTTGAGATCGATGTAAGCTTATGAAGAATCTCTCCATGCAACCATGGACATCAATGACAACACGATGCACGTGGAAAATGAAGGATTGGAGTCTTAGGGACTAGATATTTGATTGTTTCAAAAAAAAAATCCAGATCCTCTCTACCTGTAACAACCACACTTTCGTTAGTATATTGGGAAGGTGTTTTTCTAGGTCAACATTGCATGTGAATCAGTGCATCCCCGAGGAGGAAGAAAAAATGGAGAATGAATTCACACCTTCATGCATGCAACAAGACTTGGTATTGTATCCAAGTGAAAAAGTGGAAGAAGTGTCGATAGAGGTTCCCATGAAATTCACTAATTCCTTTAATGTCCCTTGTGCATTGATTGAAGGCACTAAATTGTAACAAGATAGAGTGGTTAAGGAATTTACCACAAAAACACAAATTTGCAGAAACTTTTGTTTTAACTAAAATGTGTGGTCGTGCTTTATTTACAAGAGTTGATAGAGGGTGAAATGTAATACTCAGATCCTAAATGTACATTTACATAGAAGTATTTGTTGAAGAATAAGTTGTCAATGGTCAACATGAGGATGGAAAGGGATGGAAATCATGGAGCAGAGGAAGACATTTCTGTAGTAATAAATGTTGCAGAGATGGAATTTGCAACACTCAAGGAAGAAGAGGATACAAGGACTAATGAAATCATCAAAGTAGAAATTTTCCATGTGAGAATGATAGTTGACAAGGTAATAATGGAGGATGAAGTGAGGAAGAATTTTGCAATATAATAAACGATGCAACCTGCCTTGGATATGGTAGCCCTGAAATAGGAAAGAAGTCACACGAAAGAGTTTCACATGCCTTGGAGCACCGAGGAAGAAGAAGGCCATGAAGAAGTTGTTAATCAACATAGAGTCGTTAATGAGCATTATGCCAATGCAGGAAATAAAGAGGGAAATTGAAATATTTCAACAAGGAGAAATGAAGCCCAATATGTGCATTGAAATTTAAGGATAGAGCACATGAGGATGAGGATCAATGAGTCGAAATTGTAGTGAAGTATGTTGATGGAATATGTGCCCATGGAAGAGGTGCATGCAAGAACTATCATGTCCCTTAATTTTTTTTATACTCTAATTGTAGATACAAGAAGCGTGTGCAAAGTTGCACATGAGAAGGAAAATCTCAAGGGGGTGAATGAGCTTGTCAAAATTAAACATGTCCATGCAAGAAAGGAGATTTATAAGAGAAAAAACATAGTAGTTTAGGATAGTGAAACCAAGATAAAGCTTATATCCCTAAAGGTACAACTCTAGAGAATAAGAAAGATAGAGGAGAGGACAAGATGATGTTCTTACATTGTCAAATTTTGGTGCTATTGGTGGGAAAAGAGAAGGTGGATGTATAGAATTGTAGTGAAGCAAACCCGATGGTTCACTTCATGAAATCACCATTCATGAATAGGAAACCACACAGTATCCATTAAACTTATTATTAATACTACTATATAAGATCTGTTTATTACACTTCATCCCTTAAAATGCTTTATCATTAAAGCATGGGCAACAAACACTTTGTCTGATAGAATGATCCATCCTCTTGTGAATTTCACCTATTTGATATGGTTGAGGACACAAGGTGATACGATTTCTAAAGATTTGGATACTATAGTCACATTAAAAAGGGATTGATTCATCCTAAATAGATTGTTTATGATACTCTCTGATGATAAGTTTCTTGATTCAATATTCTTTGCTTTTGAATTTGAGTTGTATTGATTTTTGAATTTCGATATGCAAAAAAAACATTAACATTGGTGCATTGATTCGCGCATGCTACAATTTTTGTAATTTAGGTTTTGATATGGTACCTTGATAGGTTGATCCTTCTTAATATATGGTTTAATCTTTTCATGAACTACTTGGGTCATTGTTACCCCCCCAGGTTAGGGTAACTAAGGTGATCATGTCTCAAGGCCCACAGGTAGCAGACATGGAGTGTCGAGAGTCAGATTGACTAGTAGAACCCGTACGGTCCCTCCTATTCATGTTGATCACCACTCATCACCAGGAACAGAGCAACATCCACTACATCGGCATGGTCCCAAAGGATAATGAGTCTTGCGTCATGACGTGATAAGTCTGGTGTCATGGTAAGTGTCACTTTAATATCTAAAGCATTTGAACATGTTTCAAAGAATCCTTTCTTGATTGTGGAACGTTTGCTTGGAAATTATACCTTTTGTCTAATTTCACCTTGGTGGTTGTCGTTGTGTCATAGAATTTTGGTCACCCTTGGGAAAAGGTTTTCTACTGGGTAGTTCCTTGAAGGGTCATCGTGCCATTCCCTTCCATACTTACCACCTTGCGTGCTTCCTCCCATCCATTTCCTCATATTTTGGATTTTTGGGTCCATTGATCCAAGAAGGGATTGTACCTCATTTCATTGGAAGAAGGGGCTAAAGGCCCATATGTAATATCCCCATTTTTGGATTTATTTACGTTACAGATTGGGACGCCTATCAGTGTAGCTAGTTGAGGGTGATAGTGAGATCAGGAGGTATTGAGGTGTTTTATTGGGCCCAACTCACATTATTTATCATATGTCATCATCAGGATCCATTCCGCACATCTTGTCTTTGGTTTTGTTCCATTCCGGCGATTTCCGTAATTTTGAGTTATTATTAAGCAGATTTTAATTAAATTCACTAAGGATGCCATTTTGGGCGTAATATATGAAGAAACACCTTAGTGTAATAGCTCATCGGAATCAGAAGGAAAAGCTCTACATGATAAGATGATGAAAAGTGACTTTCAGTGACCGGATAAGCCATAAGGACAAATTAATCACTTTTTAGAGGAAAAAAGGTTAATTAATTACTAAAGTGATTTTATGAAGAAATATTAAAAGTAAAGTAAAAGTCACTTGGAAAGAAAATGTAAATAGGGGTATAAAAGAGAGATAGGGGCTTCTATCTTCTCACTATGTTGATTGATATTTTGATGTCTGGCTTCTTAGCTAGAGAGCCCATGGTACTTGGGGGTTTTGGAGGGTTTTGATTGAATAAACCCTAGAGATCAACAACGAGGTGAAAGATCCCTATGTTCCTGGTCCAAGCTTGGACAAGGAGGTGAAAGATTCCTCCCTCTCCATTCTATTCCAATTCATTTCTAGTTGGTGCATCTTTGGTGAAGAGAGGTGCATCTGCTAAGGGTTTTCTGCGGAGAGGGCGCACTGTTCAGTCAAGGATAGTTCAATTTGGATTTTTGGAGGGAGATCTTGAGGAGATCTGATTGGGGTTGTCTTAGGCTCACTAAGGATGCCTTTCCTTGGCACTGTGGGGGGTTTCCAACCTCCATACTTATTTCTTTTCATAGTTGGGTGAATTTCATGAAGGAGGGTGTATTGGGGGTTTGATATCTAGTGATTTGTGAGAAGATTTGTCATCTACAGCCAGGGGATCTTCATATATGAGTTAGCCATCATCATATCTACAAGTTGCATCCATTTCATGAATATTTTACATCAGATTTATTGTGCATATTTCAGCAGGGCGTAAGCAACAAGAAAGGCACATTTCTGGGTATGTGAATTATGTATTTTGCATGATATAACATCTCTTTTGGGAAGCCATCATTAGGGGATCGAAAAGGAAGATCATTGACACTATTTCCTTTCCTTTTGGAGCCATTATAGGCCAATAAAGTGGTTGTTGTATTACTTATATCAGATCTGGAAATTATTGTATGTTGAATAACCGAATGCATATTAAATAAAGCAAGGATTCAAGGTACTATCTTATGGTTTTTAATCGCTATCGGTTTCTGATTTATTTGGTTATCATTGCATGTGTTTTCCTTATGTATTAAATGATGAAATATAGGCCAAAATACATCAGAAAATACACTTAAATGAATGCTACGACCATTGCACACAAAGTGTTTGACAAAATGTTTCAATCAACCAACACATAGAAAACATAACAACCATCAATTATATATAACAACCCACAATCAACGAGTTATAAGGAGGTAGAAATTATTTCAAATGTCATGCTAACACATCAAAAACCTCTTCAAAGTCGGGACAGCAATAAGAAGGTATTTTCTAAGTGAAATAGAACATATTGTCAAAGTGTTTGACAAAAGTTCTCAACCAGTTAGATCTTATTTTTATATCATATTTGGTTGGGAACATTTCAGTGGTATCAAAGCGAACTTCCTTTGCCAACATGTGATAAATTATTGATGACCAGGAGGAAAGGTCGTGAGGTATATCTTGTATCATGTATTCCTAAAGGGGAAATGGATTTTGTAGAGGATATTATATATTGTGATGAGGAATATCAAGCCCTTATTGAGACATTCAAGGCTCGAGTAACATTCCAACAGTTTGTTTCCATCAAAAATACTAGGTGGAGTAAAGATGATTTTGCATTATGGGTCAATAAGATTGAAGAAGTCAATTATTGGGGAAGAAAAGAAGAGGAAAACAGAGCCAAAGCAGTCAGGAAAGTAGATACATCACCACATGCTAGTGGATTGAAGGGAGCCTAGATTGAGCCTACAATCGTTAGGAGCAAGGAACTTTGCTACAGTTGCAAAGAGATTTGGGAGCCAGATCACAGATGCAGGGGTAAAGGGAGAGTGCATTACATTAAGGTGCACTACGATAATGATGAGGAGGATGTGGCCTTAGATGCCTCATTAGAGCAGTCTGAGGACTCTTGTGCATATGATGGATATTTTTAGAGTCAGGATGATTATGCATGTTATTTATTTCTCGATCATACAGTGTTGAGGACTCAACATTTCACCATAGTAGTGATACTTGTGAGGATCCATCTGGGGAAGCACCTAGGCCTGAGGAGGATCAGAGATTGGGTGATCCACCATAGGATGTTGATATGAGGTCATGTGTGATGGATAATGATCCTCCTATGGATTTCAGTGTGACATTTTCCTTATCTTCTCAGTCACCTATGATAGACATGAYACATGAGGATATCAGTGGMATTCCAGATATGGTAGAGGAGCTTYGTGTAGTAATTGAACACAAGGGACATGTGGATCTGCAGGGCCATGAGGAGAGGCRTGACTTGCATCCAAATGAMTATATACATACCTATCAGTATGGGTAGAGTGAGTCACCTCTTTTGGGGGTTCCATTGATAGATCAGGTTGGGGAGACCGACATATTGATGGTATATGTACTTCCGGGACCGGTCTACAGTGACGAGGATGCTTTCCTTGTTGGYCGRGATGACCGTATCACATGTATGGACACATCCRTATGGGATCCGGGTGCAGATGATATTAGTAGGGTGAGTGCATAGGAGGATAYAACTRTACATACATGATACAGGGAAGTTCATATTGAGGAAGCAGTATGTGATGATGTACAGTGGCATATAGGAGGATTCAGTAGCACAACRGACAATGGGCAGTAYGGTGCCKTATCTCTTGAGGAGTGTGTTGATGGGGATTCTACTATTGACATTAGAAGTGGGATTCATGAGGTAGCACCTCATCAGGATCATGATTAGGAGTCACAWCATTTGGTAGGACAACTGAGGGTCAGAGAGGACATGATCATGGCAGCCATTAGACACATTGATGATACACACGGATTGGTGGCAGGGTATTGTTGGAGGGCCTCGATGACACATGATAGTTCAGATGGGGAGATTTCCCTTGAGGACTTTCATACACTCAGGGAGAGATTGACTTTGATGAGGACCGACTACTAGTAGTTACTTATGGATAGATATTACCTTTTGGAGGTTGGCGAGATGTATCATAGGGCGCTAAGGGAGAAGGAGATTGAGGTGGACCGACTCACTCATGAGTTGGTAAGAACACAGGGATTCTTGGAATGTGCACAGACAACCCTTCAAGAATCAGAGTCCAGATTAGAGGATCTCCTTGAGGAGGCTAGTCAGGGATCCACTACATCTATCTCAGCAGAGAGTCAGATATATACTTCAAGTACATCGCTAGAGGATGTTGGTGGTTTGGTAGAGGAGTGCCAGTTGATGGAGGAGTGTGAGGAGTACCTAGGATCACTGATGATTTTGTAGAGATGTGATTTAGAGATGCAAGATGATGTTCATGTGTCACAAGGACCACCATTCATGAGGGGTTGTGAGACAATTGGTCATACACATACACATGGGGATTCTAGAGCCAGGGGCAGTTATGAGGACACATCCATTTGGGTTCCAGGATTGGTTGAAATCCTTGTAGAGGTTGACCCAGAAGTACACCCAAAATACATGATGATGCAGGGGATACAGGAGCTTGCATGAGTACATAGGGGCATACAGTGATGAGAGGTAGTTTATAGGGGCAAGTAGAGGTGTACAGTGGGATCCAAGGGGATGCATTGGAGTGTAGGGAGGAGACATACTTAGTGGATCATGGATATTCCTATCCCTTGCAACAGTACATGGATCTGGGTGATCACCTTCTCAGTAGTAGCAGTCATATGAGTGATGATGGAGGGAGTGTGATTGACCATCATTTTGTGGAGTTTCCTACTGTTGTACCCGATGGTTTGAGATTAGTGAGAAATACAGGTAATTATTCACCATGGGTGTCAGGGGATGAGTTCTTTTTCAAGCCTTTGGGATTGACCAATGCATATGACACTCCCCAGTCCTACATATAGTTGTAGTTATTTCTATTAACCTTCCCCAATACTTTCATTATATACAAAAACATAGGGGAAGATATTTAGTTGCATGGGATATGGAGAGTTGTTAGGCAGAGACCTCCTGATAATAGATATTTCATTATATGCAGTCGGATAGAGGAGGCTCATCTGAGATAGTCCGATAAGGCCTTGGACGTGATGGAGAGAATACTCAGTTGTGGGACATAGGATATTCCAAAGGTGGATACAGGTTCAAAGTCTCAGTGGGATGAGGACGGGGAGCAGAGCAAGACAGAGGCTTCTTATGAGGGCTATGAGGTCAGTTGGCAGGATGTATGGTCATAGCAGGCAGCGTCAGAGATCTCTAGGACCGTACATGATGTACCTATGGTTGGACAACTTGGCCATTTCATAACCCATCAACAGATTAGAGAGATATTCTTCTGGGAGAATCTCGAGGATGATTTCATGAGACATATGGGGGCATGTTTGGTATGTCAACATCACGAGTCATGGCATGATTCCTTAGCCACCCTTGTTTCAGTGCCGAGTTGGGAGAGTATGATAGTATCTCTCGATTTTGGTGCACTAGAGATGTATATCAGGGATGACATCATAAGGGTATTGTTGGAACATGGGACATCGCAGGCAGCAGTGTGGGTTGGCAGAGAGGTTGAGTTTAGTGATCATGGAAAGGACATCATAGCTATCAATATACTTTGGTCGGAGGATCACGGTTTAGTAGGCACCGAGATATATGGTGTGGCACCATCAGAGTTATGTGATGCAGGGTTTGGTGCTCTTCTAGAGCACATGGGAGTTCCAGGGACGTTCATGATGGGTTCCTTCCATTGTTGGGGGAATTGGAGATCATATGGAGATGAGGACATTATGTGGCAGGATGGGTCTCCTTGGTTGAGGATCAAGGACATGAGTAGCTCATCTTCTTGGTTAGCAAGGGATATAGTTTCTATTGGAGTTGGTAGTTTAGAGATTGGTTTGAATGAAAGACTCCTCGATGGATGGATATTGTATTTACTTGTTTCATTGGTTGGGGGTGTTCAAGAGATTCTTGGTGTTGATGTCTTACATGAATATAATTTGTAGGGCACTGTAGTTCACATCTTGATTATGGATCTAGGGATTGGAGTGCTTGGTAGTCCAAAGTTTGATGGAGTTGAGATCCGAGTGGAGCGGTTGCTTGAGAAGTTGACCGAGGATCTACTGCACATGATCATTCTACTCATCAAGAGCATTCGAATGGAATGCGTGGTGAGAACTTGGAGGGATCATGTTTTGAGGGGAGAGTAATACTTGTCACACATGTGGATATGGGACGATGGGATCATACATAGTTTGATTCAGTTATTTCTTGAGGAAAAGCAATATTCTAGCAAGGAGGATTGTAATGTCCCCATTTTTGGATTTACTAATGTTACAGATTGGGACGCCTGTCAGTGTATCCAGTTGAGGGTGATAGTGAAATCAGGAGGTATTGAGATGTTTTATTGTGCCCAACTCACATTATTTATCATATTTCATCATCAAGATCCATTCTGCATAACTTGTTTTTCGTTTTGTTGAATTCCGACAATTTCTGTAATTTTGAGTTATTATTGAGAATATTTTAATTAAATTCACTGAGGATACCATTTGGTGCATAATATGTGAAGAAACACCTTAGTGTAATAGCTCATCGAAATCGGGAGGAATATCTATACATGATAAGATGATTAAAAGTGACTTTCAGTGGTCGGAGAAGCCATAAGGACAAATTAATCACTTTTTAGAGGAAACAATGTTAATTAATTAATAAAGTGATTTTATGAAGAAATATTGAAAGTAAAGTAAAAGTCACTTTGAGAGAAAAGGTAAATAGGGGTATAAAAGAGAAATAGGGGCTTCTATTCTCTCATTATGTTGATTGATATTTTGATGTTTGACTTCTTAGCTAGAGAGCCCATGGTACTTGGGGGTTTTGAGGGTTTTGACTGAATAAACCCTAGAGATCAGCAAGGAGGTGAAAGATCCATATGTTCCTGGTACAAGCTTGGCCAAGGAGGTGAAATATTCCTCCCTCACCATTCTATTCCAGTTCATTTCTAGTTGGTGCATCTTTTGTGAAGAGAGACACATCCATTGAGGGTTTTCTGTGGAGAGGGCACATTGTTCAGTCAAGGATAGTTTGATTTATCTTTTTGGAGGGAGATCTTGAGGAAATTTGATTGGGGTTGTCTTAGGCTCACTAAGGATGACTTTCCTTGGCACTGTGGGGGGTTTCCAACCTCCATATTTGTTTATTTTCATAGCTGGGTGAATTTCATGAAGGAGGGCATATTGGGGGTTTGAGATCCAGTGATTTGTGAGCATATTTGTCATCTACAACTAGGGGATCTTCACATATGAGTTATCCATCATCATATCTACAAGTTGCATCCATTTCATGAAGATTTCACATCAGATCTATTGTGCATATTTCAGCAGGGTGTAAGCAAGAAGGAAGGCACATTTTTGGGTATGGGAATTATGGTTTTTGCATGATATAACATCTATTTTGGGCAGCCGTCATTAGGGGATCGAAAATGAGGATCATTGACACTATTTCCTTGTTTTTTGGAGCCATTATAGGCCAATAAAGTAGCAGTTGTATTACTTATATCAGATATGGAAATTACTGTATGTTGGACAACGAAATGCATATTAAATAAAGCAAGGATTCAAGGTACTATCTTATGGTTTTTAATAGCTATTAGTTTCTGATTTATTTGGTTATCATTGCATGTGTTTTCCTTATGTATTACTTGATGAAATATGGGCCGAAATACATCAGAAAATACACCTAAATGAATGATACAAGCATTTCACACAAAGTGTTTGACAAAATGTTTCAATCGGCCAACACATAGAAAACACAACATCCATCAATTATATATAGTATCTCATAATCAGAGAGTTATAAGGAGGTAGAAATTATTTCAAATGTCATGCTAACACATCAGAAAACCTCATCAAAGTCGGGATAGCAAGAAGAAGGTGTTTTCTAAGGGAAATAGAACATACCGTCAAAGTGTTTGACGAAATTTCTCAACTAGTTAGATCTAATTTTTATATCAGATTTGGTTGGGAACATTACACCATAGGTGTTGTAGCTGGCAAAAGATAAAATCCAATATTATCCTTCTAGATTCTCACTCTTAGGTCTCGGGAACAATAAAACACTTCTCCAAAAAATGAAGGACCTGCAAAAGAAATCACATAGGTAATAATTGTCCCGCTTGTTGAGGAAATGCATTTTGTGGTGTCCCTTTCCATTGCATATGGCACTGTGTGTTTCTAGCTTCAAGTGGTATTGTGGTACTCTTTACTTTCCATTGCAAATAGTACTCAATGTTTTGGACCTTAATCAATTAATGACAATTAAATGGCTTGGAAAAATGTTTCATTGTGTACGAAGGGAAACACACCCTCTAAAAAGGCACCCATAAATGAGACAATACAAACCCTTGTATGTCAAGAACCCCATGCCTAGAAGTCTTTCCAAAAATCCACCTCATACTCACTACATGACTTAGATAGGTTCTCCTTGGGAAACACCCTTGACTTGGGGATTGGCTAACCCAATAGGGCACCTTGACACCCCTCCCATACCTAAATTTGGAAAATTTGATAAGATCTTTGAGCATTTGTTTAATTTGAAAAGGGGGGTTTAGTTCACATGTTTGGGTAGTTCTCTTATTAAATGTGGCTTACTTGGCATGATGCATATGATTTTTGGACCCTTGGAGGGTGTACTTGTTTATCTTTGTAGGACTTTTCTCACAAGATGGATGCTAGAACCCACGTGTGGGGCACAATTGATTATGGGCGTTGTGCATGGAAGATGAAGAATGTTTCCTTTGGAGGCATCTTGGCATGGCTAGAGGATAGGATTCCACCCTTCTCTACTTGGACATTGGCCTTTGGAGGCCTAGACATCACCCTCCTAGCCCATGACATCACTTAGGGGCTATGGTTGGATGGATCGCTTGGTGGATTGATGGACGAGGCATGTAGCATGGACCCAGGCACTTGAGAGAGGAACATATGGCCTTTGGAGGCCCAACGTTCCACCTTTTCATCCTTGACGTCTCTCTCATGATCCTAGTGTCACCCTACTAGGGCATGACATCACCCTCTTTAGGGTTTTACTTTATGTAAAATTTATTTTTGTTAATTGAAAGGGAAAATTAAAGAAGTCGGACCTCTTCTGTAAATACATGAATTTTCATTAGAGTTTTTTGGTGGCTAGGATTTCCCATATAAATATGGCTATCCAAGACACATTTTATCATCACAACTTTATCACCTTGTGAGAGACAAGTCTAAAATTTCATCCCTATTTGGCTCTCTCTCTTCTACACTCATGCAACTTGCTTTGGAGGATCATTTGTGGATGGATTTTGCTAATTTTTGGATGGAATTTCTGCAATTAAGGTTTATTCTTGTCATATCTTGGTGAAGTAAATTTCTGCAATTTCATTTCAAGTTATTGAATGCTTATGGTAAATTTTACTTGTTCATATTGAAGATATTTTCTTGATAAATGCCTAAGCGAGGAGCATAAGTGTTTCCTCCTCTCACAAGGTTAATTTCATCCATAATTTGTGAAGAAAATCCTACCTAGAGTTAATCTCCTAAATCCGTAAAGTAATAGCACTTTAGGAGTTTGATTCTAGACTCTTGATTATAACTTACTTCAAGAAATTAAGAAGGAAGAAAAGGTTTTTAGAGCCCAAAAGTGCTTGCACTCTAGCAACCCTTCTCTTTAAGGCTTGAAATCTAAGGCCCTAATGTGCTAGCACCTTAGATTTCAAACCCTACCTCTTAAATCTTGTTATTATCATTCTCCAAACATATTATATTGTTGTTGTAAAATACTCCATAGGCCTAAGGCACTAATCATTTAAGCTCTCTTGTTGTGAAAGTGATCAAAACTCTCTCTATTTTCAATCTCTCAAGTTATCTACTAACATAACTAACACTAACTAAAGCTAATTCTCTTGCAAACTTGTTGTCGTTGAAAAATGTTTGCTACAACCATCAAATACTCTCTTATTTGTTGCATACATTGATCTAAAGGTGGCTTAAAGTCACTAGAAATTGCATCTAACATTTGGGTAATGTTCTATTGAGTAAATGCTAAGTTTTCATCATCAATTGTTGCATTTCTAAGGCATATTTATTGTTGTTGTTACAAAATTGTATTTGTTGTTGTAAATTGTTGCATTGTTGCAATTTTGTACCAGCCATAGAAAATTTACATTGTCTAGTGTCTTATGAGGTTCTAATTGCATAGTTGTACTTGGAATTGATCATATAATTGTTATAAAGTGTTCTTGTTCCGGGCAGGTACTCAAACACCTTTTAAACCTCATCCATTTCACAAACCTAGATGTTGACTTAGGTGACCAAGAGAGGAGGAGGTAGGCTTAGCTATCAAACTTGCTACTTTGATCCCTTGAGGTTACCAGGGAAGCCTCCCTTGTGGTGGACCTCCTCCATCAMTGAAACGAGGAGATTTCTTACTAAGGTGGCAATGGTAGGATTTTCTGTAGTTACGCARTATTTGGTGATCWTGTGTTGGGCTTTGCACAACTACAAATAACAGTCATCATGTTAATATTTGATATTTTTGTATTCATTGGTGTGTCAACAACTTCATAAATGGTGATTAATGGAACTTGAACCGTCACTAAATCTATAGATGTTGACTTGTTATTGAATTTTTTCTTGATCTCAATTTCTATATAATCTTTATCTGATAAATCTACATTAGTAGTGATACCTTGATATTTGGTTTTACTCAATTCTATTAAATTCTCTTTACCTATTGTTTCAACTTTTAAAAACTTCATTGATTCACTATCATCAATGGATGTCTTTTTGTCTAGTTTTAATATTAATATATCCTTGCATTTAAATTTTTTTATTTCTATAGGTGGKATTTGACTATGATTCTATAAATGATTGATTTTATTGTCTTCCTCTAACAAGGTTTTCAAAATGTTTYTTGGCATCCTACTTATCTTGTGATTCTTGGTCACTATGAATTGCAATGTTTTGTCGAATCAATGTTTGATCCTTCACTTCTAAGTCACAAATTGTTTATTATTTTCTTTGATGCTCATAGTTGTTTTTTAAACTCTTTCATCTTATTAGCCTACTCTTTTAATTTAGAGTGTAGGATATGCACTTCATTTTGAAGGTCTTCCTTTTCATTTTCAAGATCTATGTGATCAAGTTGTACTATGATTTAAGGTGAAAATTTTCTTTTAATACTCTTTTAAAAATTTATATATATATTTAAACTTCACTTAATATACCCTTTACTCTTTTATTTTACACATTTTCACCGGGATAAAATATAATACAATGTGTTAAAATGTTAATGCCAAGCTTCACTTAAAAATTTTATTTAACTTTGGCGGGATATTAAATACCTTAAAAATTATGAAATAATCATTTTTATTTTTACATGAAGTCTTCAAACTTTGATGCTTCTTTTACAGCAAACCGTCCATTGATATCAAAAGTAATTCTTTCTCTATTGGTAAAGTTACTTTATAATATGACAATGTTGGTGCAATTTTTTGGAGTTACATCCATTGTTATTTCTATTTTTTCTAATGCTTTAACTGTAACACCTTCCCACGGTGGTTTGTAGCCATGATTGACGGTGGAGATTGCTCGCAGATCTTGAAACGGGAAGTGGAACAATTAAGTTTGTGGTGGTCTGGATTGGTAAGATCCTCACAGCACAGCCGAAAACCTTCTTCAGTGGCTCAAATTTTTCCTAAGAACTTGATGCAAAATCGGCAGCAATTTCGTCCATGATACCAGATTCTATGCACCCAACATGTATTTGTATGCAGAGATTTCCGAATAATTGAACAAGCTTCTCAATGAGCTTAAATATTGGTTTTTGTGTGATCGTGGTGGCTTCAGCTCTCACTAATGTGCTCAACTTGGCAACCTCAGAGAACTTACCATTTAAAGTGAATTATTAGGTTAACTTTGTAAAATCATCATTTATAAATAAATAAGAAATTTCATAATATCTATTAACTAAAATGGATGGGTTTAATAGTTCAGAACATGTGTTTTTTCCTCAGAGGTTGTTCAAATCCAAAGGGGGTAGGGTATGTACATCGCCACATGTTCAAATCCAAAGGGGGTAGGGTATGTAGACATTCGTTGACTTTAGCAATCAAATTGTTGAGCAGAGGAAATCCCTTTGTCGAGTCCTTTGTCCCACAAACAAGGGGGTCTCATACACCAATTTGTGTATGGCGTGACCTTAAAATTAGATTATTATTATTATTATATTCATAGATGTATTTGTCCATGAAGTGTTTATGACGACACAAGTTGTATTTGGAGTCATTTTTCTCTATGAGAAAGTTTATTGCAATAGAGAAGAATTTCACACGTCAATGAAATAACACTTCTACTTGCATAGTGCAAAACAAAGAATCATTTTAGGTGTGGAGTCGAAGGAAGAAGAGAAAGAAGAACAAATTTGTTGTTATGTGCACGTTAGGATGGCTTAAGATTACAAGAATCGAGAGTGGAGGATTGGCAGAGGCTGACGATCTTGGCTCGGGGTTGTGCTTTTATTTGCCTAGGTAATCTGACGTAGGAGCATCATCACCCTTTGCCTATGTTTCAACAACATGTACAGATAAGAGGAGATCGAGGCATACATATTCTAACGATGGAATTAACCTAAGTTGTCTAGTCACCTAACTCTCCTCAAATGACCCCACGATGACCCATGCTTTCTCTAGGATGATTTAGGAGAGAGAATCAATGACTTGTTTTTATCTCTAGGATGGGTTTTCATGTGGCATCCATTTCTCCCTCAAAATTGATGATTTGTTTTCTCCTTGGGATGCTTTGTGAGAGTGAACCACGATGCAACTATGGTCTTGAGATTTTGTGGGGAAACACTGGTCTCATACCTTGGATCAATGACTCCCCTCCCTCCTTGTAGCTTTGCTTTGGGAAGTGAGCTTGTCCTTTGAAGAGGGTTCCACAAACTTGGTGTTATCTCTCCTCCATGTGATTTTGGTGGTGGATTGATTATGACTAGGTCGATTTCTCTAATGGCCTTTAATTGGAGCCTTTGGAGGTAGATGGAAGGATTTCATATGGTGTGTTACTAGTCTTTGGGTCTTAGTTGATAACGGAGGTTGTTAGAGTTTTAAATGAGAAWTATTAAAGTGGAAGGATTTAGGAAGGAGGAGTTGGCAATAGGATTGTCACAGAGAACACAAGTGATGGAGAAGGGAAAAAATTATAAGAACAAAGAATAAAATATAAGAAGGKAGATAGGGAACTATGTAAAKAAGAAAGAAGAAAACATAGTAGGAAGGGAAAGGTCRTGGAAATTGTGCATTTGATCACTCATGAAGAAAGAGATAGAGGTCATGATAACAAAGGAGATGGTTCCAACACAAAAGTTGGGTAGAATGATGGGAAAAGAGAAAGAACTTGCARATTGTGAAGAAGGAAGAGGAATTTGGAAGAGAAGAGGGTTTCAATTAAAATTGGAAAGAACCTTTGCGAAGAAAGAAGGAAARCATAGTTCCAATTGASACTGGGTAGAATTGTGGGAGAAATAAGAAGAAGTTGACRTGGTAGTYTGCACCCCAAAGAGGAGAGAAAAAGAGTTGTAGTGTGCCTAGAATTGAAGAACAATGTGCAATGTCTTTGGGAAAGAAGTCAAATTGCAACAAATCATAGGGAACCCATATTTCCAATGTTCAAGAAAGAGATTGTAYGTGACGATTGGGTGTAGTTAATGATAGCCCWATAGACGCTCAGACTAGCARGSATCCTGYAAGAAAAAGAGTTTGACCAATTTGTGTTTTGTTGTTGGTAAATTATATTGTAATTTGGAGAAAAGCAACATGCCATAGAGATTGCCCGAATATCTAATTTATATTTCTAGATTAATTAAAAGAACCTTGTGTTTTATTTGCTTCTTATTATTTATGCATGCATGAGATTCTAAATCAATGCTATTGTTGATGTGTGGGTATGTGAGTTTAATTGGCTTATAACCTTGTTGGTTGCTAAAAAAAAACTAGTAGTGTGAAGATTTTTAAATGAACTTTTAGATATCTATTATGTGTTTGTTTGTGGATTTAATCCTAGTTTCTGTGTTTGTGGATTTAATCCTAGTTTAAGTGTGTATGATTTATACTACTTCTACTTCTAATTGACGTATTATTAAAGAGTGTGGTGTGAAATTCATCTTACACTAAGGAGGGCCTCTACACGTGATACATGCACATAGAAACAATATAAAAGATCACTTTTTTTTTCTTGATCAATTGTTTTGCTTTTGTATTCAAGTGCCAAGATGTGGTTGAATCCACTCAACAATGAAAATACTTTTTTCCACTCTCTCCACATGTGGTTGAATCCACCCAACAATGAAAATACTTTTTTCCACTCTCTCCACATGTTGGAGCTACCTATTAAGGGGAGTAGTAGTTAAGTAGGGAGTTATCACCTCAAGTTAATGGTAATGATGTGTATGATGAGTGAGTTTTTGCAATGTTCATCTTACATGGAAATGATTCTTGTATTGATGTGGTATCAATGTTAAAAACAAGTTTATATACACAATTGGTATTATACATATAACATATATAACATATGTTATATTTAAATTGGTAATAAATTGTTATAGAAGATGAATGAAGATTTTATGATTAGAAAAATATGGAGGATGATATATTATATGCACAATAATAAAAAAATTCATAAATAAAATTATATATATATAGTAACGTATGTTTATGAAATTGATTGATAAGTCTTATTACTATTTACATGAAAATTTCAAATGTGCAAGTATATTTTCAAATACATTATTTAAGTGGACACATGAATTATCTTGCATTTAGATAATCGCAAATCATTTTAACTTTTAACCAAAAATTGATTACTATTAGTACTT
The DNA here is from genome assembly GCA_009831015.1 of Picea engelmannii. NCBI lineage: Eukaryota > Viridiplantae > Streptophyta > Pinopsida > Pinales > Pinaceae > Picea > Picea engelmannii. The sequence continues at coordinate 31,449 of ML832394.1, read as the reverse complement.
TTCTACTCATTAACTAATAACATGATGAGAAGGCATTGTTAAAAAAGTTGAGTTGATGCTACAATATATTTCATAAATTATTTATTATATATATTATATTAAATTTAAAACATTCCATATGTGTTAAATTTGAATTAGCATCAACATATTTTTATGTTACAATTAAGTTTACATTTTAAATTGGTATTACATTGTAGTGGGTTGATCATATATCTGTAATTTGGGTTTAAAGCGAGTGAGAGAGGATTTTATCAAATCAATGTTAAACTTATACCTCAAGGATAATGTTGAAGAATACCTAATTTTTGGATTATGGTAACTTGTAAATAAAATTGTAAATAGTAGAAATGTGAAGAGTCGTAGGTGATATGAAGAGTCACTCGGAAGGTGAAGATCGATGTTCATTTGAATGTATATTTATCAAGGCTTCATGTTAATGAACTATCAAGTGTGGAGTTACATTCTTTGTCCATACTTTTCTTGTTAGTGGTATAAGAATAGGTTAACTCCATGATTCTCTTCATTGGGCATTTCACTTACCTCCTTCTACATGCAGAAACGTTCATCTACCTGCAAGTATGTCCATCTACTTGCAAGTATGTCTCCTATGTACATAAACGCCTCTAAGATCTCCTGCATCTCAAAGATCTCATTGTTCTCTTTCGCCTTGTCTCTGAATGTGTTCCTTCTCTCCCTCATCCAATTCTCATGTTCATTCTCATGTTCATTCTCATTCATGTTCATGCTCTCTCTACGTAAAACCCTAATCTAATCACCTCGATCGAACACCATAGCTCTCTCCTTTCCATTTCTGAGCTAGTCTCTTGTTGTTGTCATTGACCAACTGATTGAAGCGCTCTTTATCCATAGTTTAAGTCATCCTATTCCCCATTGTATGAGCTATCTCTGGTAATCTTTGCGCTTTGCATTGTCGGATTCCAATGAAACCCTAGGAAATTTGAATAGAGTCCTCTCACTCCTTTTCCCTCTTTTGGCTATGGGCGTGTGATCGTAGCAATAGGGACTTTCCTCCAGTGGGCACCACACAAACATTTACATTGTAGAGATCATATCCGTCTGCCAAAGTTAAATCTCTGGAAGGAAAAATCGCTTTGGAAGAAATCCCAACTAATGTTGCACATGAAGGACACCCAATTCAGTGTTTGGCATTCCTTCCTATTTCCCCTGTCGTTTCCAATTCGTTGTAAAAAATGATCGCAAGCTTTGGTTAGTAGTCAGTGATTTCACCAGCCAAATATTGTTTTCCAGATTCGACTTCCTTAATCCTAAAGGTAGCATTATTATTGGATTGGCGGTTTGAGTCCTAGTCTAAGACCTGTACAAATGAAGGCTCGATATTGTGTGCGTTTGGCACCCACCTCTGCAATAAGATTGAAGAGGTCATCACCTAGGAAAGGAAAAATATTTTTGACAACGAAGAAGATCAGTGGCCATCTAGACCCCAACTTCGTTGTGTAGAACGTGGTATCACCAGTGATACATCATCATAAGTTGAATGCCATATTGTTTCGTATGTTCATAACGATGAGGAGATAAACAAGTTGTTGGTTGTTTGAATTGATTTTGAAGGAGTGAGTGAATAGATTAAGTATCAAGTTCTGTTGGAAGATGGGTTCTCTCATATCCATCGTTGGCGTAGCGTTGACTAGTAAAGAAAATTACCCAGAATGTTATAGAAAGATCAAACACACTCTGATCTTTAACAACTTTTGGATGGCATCTATGAAGCAATAGTTGCCAGTGAAGAAGAAGTTGAATCAAAAGCATAGCAAAAGCGCAATAGACCGACCATACTTGCATCAAATAAGGATTGTGCCATATGGAAGAACAAAGACAAGAAATCATATTCCATGATTTCTACGACAGAAAGTGAATAGGTTAGCCACCATATTGTTTCCATCAATGAATCATATAGTGCTTTGAAGAAATTAAAGGATATGTATGACTCTCACTTAGAACCGAAACTCATACAATTGCTCGTGAAGCTCTCCAACCTAGATTTGAAGAATGATGATCCCATGATTTTGGTTTCTATGATCAAAGACATAATGCATGACATTGATGCCACTGGATTGAAGATAGACCTGCCTCTCAGAGCCTTCATTAAGGTCCTCTACCCTACATATTCACTACCTTGAATCCTTGCAAGCTAGTGGTCAAATGAAATCCATCACACTTGACACTTTGGTGGATAAAGTTGTAGAACATGAGAAAGCCTTTGAAAATAAGTCAGCTTAGTCCACTGGTGAGACCGTGTGCCTTTATTGGAAAGGGAAGAATCAATCACATGATTATTCTAGAGGAGAAGGCAATGAAAGAGGACGTGGAAGAAATAATTTTAGAGGCAGGGGGTAAACACAACCAAGGCGAGAGATCTGATCTTCACTGTGACGATTTTGGAAAGAATGGGTCACATGAAGAAGAGAACTTAATCCCATGGGAGAAGATAAAAAACAAACAGAATAAGAAAGAAGACAAAGGTAAAACATCAGATCTGGAAAAAGGTAAAGGACATGAATCTGCTCATTATATTTTTGCCCATTGCAATATAGGAGAAATTGAATATTTGTTTAACACTTCATTTGATTCTTGGAGAGATGCATGGCTACTTGACACATGTGCAACCTACCACATGACCTTCTAGAGAGACCTTTTTGAATATTCCAATGATAATGTAGATGGAAAAGTTTATTTTGTAGATAAATCAAGTCTCAAACCTTTAGGAATTGGCATAATTAGGCTTAAATTTCTTGGACTCCCATATTTTCTTATGCGTGATGTGCTCTATCTAGTTGAGATTTGAAGGAACTTGTTGTCTCTTGTGCACATCTGAAAACAAGGCCACTCTATTCATATATTCGGTGGAAAAAATGAAATAAGGAAGGCTTCTAACAACATGGTTGTCATGACCAAGGTCGAAGATGGAAGACTATTGAAGTTGAAAGGGAAATCTACTCATGCACAAAATTATGCATATCTCTTTCATCACGATGAAGATACAATGCCATCTAGTGTCTTGTGGCATGCTAGATTTGGTCACATTAATTGTGACAACGTTCGTTTGTTGAAAAACAATGGTGTTTATTGTTTTCCTACTATTCCTAGGAACCTGAAGCAATGTGATGATTGTATCCTTGGAAAGCATAGCAAACAATCGTTTCATGAGTCTACTTTCAAAGCATGTAGAAAACTTGGACTGATACATTTTGATTTGTGTGGCCCCATGTCTCTTCCATCTGCAAATGCCAATAAATATATCGTGTCTTTTGTTGATTATTACACCAGGATGTGTTGGGTGTACTTGTTGAAAGATGAATCACAAGATTCTGAAACTTTTAAAAATTTTCATGTATGGATTCAAAATGAAGATCAGTCTCGTATTGGCTCTCTTCATACTAATAATGGAAGAGAATATACATCTAATGAATTTGAAAATTATCTTTTCCAACATGGGATCAAACATCAAACCACAGTTCCATACAATTCTCAAAAAATGGTGCAGATGAAAGAATGAACAAGACTCTCCTAAAAATGGTTCATTCCATGATGTTTTTCAAAATGTAAAATTGATGTTTTGGGCTAATGCAATTCTCTATGCAATTTATGTGAAAAACAAGTGTCCATCTCATGCTCTTGAAAATAAGACTCCTTACAAAATGTGGTATGGCCACATTCCTTTAGTGAGGCATCTCAAGGTCTTTGGTTCCACCCGCTATGCCTTAATTCTTAAGGAATAAAGAAACAAACTTGAAGCAAGGAGTCATAAGTGCATCTTCTTGGGGTACTCAAATACCACCAAGGCATATCATCTTTATGATGAGGTAAAAAAAAAAATTATTCTTTCCAGAGATGTAATTTTTCTTGAATCCTCCAAGAATGAAAAAATTGTTGAGAGGCGGCTTGATCATCTAGATAAATTCATTCATGTAAAGACATATCATGAATTTGATGATGAGATTCCACAACTTGAAGGGAGGATCCCTATATTGGATCAATCTCTTGAATCTCCTTTTGAAGAACCATCTCTCTCTCATGAAGAAGTTCTAGCCACTTCATTAGAACTTGAAGTTCATTTGGATGATGTGATTGAGAGGATTGAAAGGTTGAGTCTTGATGAGAATTCAACACCATCTCAATCCGTCGAGTAACCTAGACTATCTAAGAAAAGTCCACCAAAATGGATCATAAAAGCACTTGAAAGTGTTCATCCTAATGAGGTCGGAAAGGCAGGAACCAAAAGTTCATCAAGACAAGATAGAGGTGATGTAGATAGTTCAAATTTAGATGATGTAGATGATATGGATGCTTTATATGATTGTGATTTGAATTTATATATAACTTTGAACCAACTTCCTTTAAAGAATGCACTTCTCATGATGAGTGGAAAGAACTCATGCATGAGTATGTTTCTCTTATCAAGAATGGGATGTGGAAGTTGGTGGACCCTCCATTCGGAACCAAACCAATTGGTTGCAAGTGGGTATTCAAGAACAATTACAAATCAGATGGCTCACTTCACAAGAACAAAGCAAGGCTCATGCTAAAAAGATTCTCACATAAATAAAGTATTGATTATGAGGGGACTTTTGTTCTCATAGAAAAATGGGCTACCATTTGTACTCTATTTTCCTTGGCAACACAAAATGGATAAAAATTTCATCAAATGGATGTGAAGTATTATTTATTGAATGGAGACTTGAAAGTGAATGTCTTCATGTCTCAACCATAAGGTTTTTTTGTGAAGGACAAGAACGTAAAGTATGCAAGTTCATCAAATCCTTATATGGCATGAAACAAGCACCGCGAGCCTAGTATGAAAAGCTAACTGACAATCTTTTGAAATTGAACTTCAAGCACTTCAATCTTGACGATGCAACTAAGTTTGTCAAGGAAGTTGGAAAATTTGTGGTATATCTTGCAATGTATGTAGATGATATGTTGATAACAAGGAACAATGAAAGTTATATGGAATCCATAAAGAAAGAGTTAAAGAAAGGTTTTGAGATGACAGATTTAGGACATCTTCACTACTATTTGGGCATTAAAGTGATTCAAAATCCAAAGTACATATTCATCTCCCAAAATACGTACATTGGGGAATTGTTGAACAAGTTTGGTATGGTTGACTGTAACCATGTATCTACTCCAATGTGTTAGATATTATGATCCTAAAGAACTTAGTATAATAGTAGTTTATTATACTTAAACTTTTCTAGTATGTAACTTGTTAAAACACATAATAAGTCTAAAAACAAGTTGTTTCTTAGAAGCAACAAAATAGGCAATTGTTAGAATATTTATTTAATGTACATGGACACTTGGCATACTCACAAGATTATGTGATAAGATGTCCATACCAAAATTAGTTTAGAATTAGTATGACGAGGTTATTTAAGCTCTCATTTTCTCATGTGAAAGTAATGTTGGAGATTGTAAACTATTGCATTAATTGTATAAATTATTTTATTTCTTTAATAAAATTTGTGTGTTTGAGGACACTTATTCTATCATCACAATGGAATAGAAATTGAAGCTCACATAAAAATAAGGGAATGAATTTGAGAATGCAACCAAGTACAGATAGCTTATGGGAAGTCTTATCTACCTTACCACCAGTAAACCAAATATTTCATTTGTTGTTGGGATTCTTTTTAGGTTCTTGCAAAAACCTTGTGAAAGACATTGCTCTGTTGCAAAAAGAGTTCTAAAATACTTGAAGGGAATTCAAGATTTTGGACTCAAGTACTATAAGGTGAATGACTTCAACCTGATTCGATATTCTGATTCAAAGATTGTTGGGGATAAATAAAATGAAGTGTCAACTTGAGGCTATTTCATGAGTCTTGGATCAACAATTGTCTCCTGAAGATCATGGAAATAGTCAGTTCCAACATATTCCACAATATAGGTGAAATATGTGGCAATTGGATAAGCAACAAACGAGATTGTGTGGCTCAAGAAAATACTTGAAGATTTACAGGGGAAATAGGTGAATTCTACTCTTCTAGTTGACAATACTTCTGTAATCAAGTTTTCCAAGAATCCCAAATTCCATGATCGAGCTAAGCACATCAACACAAAGTATCATCTGATTCGAAGTCATGTAAAGGTCGGGCTATTCACTTGAGACATTATTCCATAAATGAGCAAATTGTAGAGATCTTCACCAAAGCGCATGGAAGAAAAAACATTGAAAAGTTCAAAATGACGTTTGGACTCACAAACATTCCTTCAGATTAAAAGGGGAATGTTTAATACCTAATCCTCGAATTATGGCAACTTGTAAATAAAATTGTAAATAGTAGAAATGTGAAGAATTGTAGGTGATAGGAAGAGCCACTCAAAAGGTGAAGACCAATGGTCATTTGAATATATATTTACAAAGGCTTCATGTTAATGAAAGATCAAGTGTGGAGTCACATTCTCTACCCATACCTAACCTGTTGGATAACTTTCAAATTGACAAACCTTTTGGTGTAGGTAGTATATTATCAACTATTATGCTTCACAACTATTTATGTGGAATTATTCACAACAACTACATGCAATTTAAAATGAGAATATTAAATTGGAATGAAGATGCAACATATGGATATGTGCTAATTGTTATGCATTTGGAATTATTCACAACACATACACAAGTTACATTGAGAGTATTAATGTGGAATTAAATTGCGACATATGGATATGCCAGTATAGTTGCAAAAATTGCCACTATTATCAACGTGGCATAGATAGCAACCACAAGCAAAAGAGGGTCCTTGAGCCATGACATAGAGAATCAATAATGTGAATTAAGATGCTATGGATCCACTGACAATTTGCACCCTATTGTGCCGGCAACAACACCTTCATTTTTTTCTTAACTTCATCTCTAAAGCCATTCTTTTGAGTCAAGAAATAGGGAACTCTCATTGTTTTGAAAACTTCTTGTCATTAGGAGGACTTGGAATTTTTTTATTTTCAAGCTTAAAATCCTTCTTTCTTTCTTTTGCCTCTCTCAGACTCAATTAATGAAGAAATTCAATTTCCCCTTTGGTTTGTTAAAATATTGTAACTCAAACAGGTGCTTCTGCATTGACTCGGAGTCAAAGCATGCAGGAGTTGTCCGACAACTTTCTCAGGCTTACTTTATTTTTGTAAAGTGATTTTTTTCTAAAAAGCACATTAATTAATGTTGGCTTAGCTAAAGTTTATAAATTAAATTAAAGTGAACTATAGATTATATCGTGATCGTTGATTTAAATCGATCTTGTCCATAGATCAAGGTGAAGATGACAAGGTTGGACATAGTGGGGTAAAAGAAGCCATAGAAAAGAAAAATCGACTCATTGTGATGGGTGAGAGTTGGAAAGGAGAAGATAAGAGAAAGAGTTTGCAGCTGGTGGAAAATTGTAGAGGGCAGCTAGGGTTCATTTCCCAAGGTTGGGCATGTTTCCCAAGGAAGGGCACATTTCCCAAGGTAGGGCACACTTCCCTAGGCAACCATCTGTACAACATATTTCAATGTACATATTGGGAATGACTCTCAAGGAAGATCTACATGCAAATCGGGACATATTTGAGAGGGTGTTATTTTGGTTATCTGTGGCACGATTTTCAAGATGTTTGAGCTAAGTACAGGTTCATTAATTATTGTAATACATTTTATGAATTCTTCTTTGTGGGCCGAATCAATAAAACTCTCATTTGTTGGTTTTCCCTTAGGATTTTTCCATGGGTAATTACCCAAAAATATTTGTGTTAATTTCTGTGATTGGTTTTCGGTTTCCATTGTACATGCATGTGTCGTTAATAAGCTCAATGTATTTTTGTTCATAAAAATCAGATCTGGAATTTTTGGTTTTCTGCGCATGCATATGGGAATAAATTATTTTATTGGAATTAGAGATTAGATATGGGCTTAATAAAATTAACATGGTATCGGAGCTTCGTCTCTAAAAGAAAACCAAATACTTTGGCACGAGGATCTGCAAAGATTTGCATGTTTATTTTCATCAGGTGGTTGTGGGCTCAGTGTATCAGTTGGGAAGGGAAGATGGCTATTGGTTTGAGATTCGAGGACCAGTTGGAGGGGTCATCAAACTTCAGCCCCTTGAAAGAAAAGATTTCATTGTTGTTAGAGGAAAATGAGCTCTGGGATATTGTTGAAAAAACCCAGGCTATTCCTACTAATGCAACGCTTTTCGCTGCTTTCAAAAAGAAGAATGTGAAAGCCAAAAGAATAATCTTAGATGATGTGAAGGATCATATCATTCCTCATGTGACCGAGAAGAAGAATTGCTACAAGATGTGGAAATCCTTGACGAAGCTTTATCAAAGTGACAACCAAAACAGGAAAATGGTCTTACGAGAAAAGATTCACAGTATGAAGATGTCCAGATCTGATACAGATACATCCTATCTCACTAAAATCACACAAGTCCGTGATGAGTTGGTTGTTGTTGGGGAAAAGGTTGA
>ML832393.1:62495-73127 GCA_009831015.1 Picea engelmannii | reverse complement strand
ACAAGTATGTCATTGTCTCATGTCCCCCGATAGAAAAACCTTTTAGCCATTGAAGAAGAAGAAGAGAGCCTAGCCATTGCTACACTCTTTCTATCTTCTTCCCTTAAGCTAGTCGTACCTTTAAAATTCAAGAGGAAGAGGACATCCCAGGCCTAGGTTATCTACACCTAGGGTCATTTTTCTTTTAGGGTTTGATGAAAGAGCCTTGCCTTTGCAACACTGTCCCTCTTTAAACTCTCTTGTCTTGATTTTACTTGTCTTTGAGCTAGTTGTTTGCTAGGAAGGAGGAGAGAGCACGAGGCCTTGCTTAAGCAACACCAGAGTGAGCCTCTCTCCCTTAGGGTTATGTCTTTAAGGCCCTACTATAACATCACCTTGAAACCTTTCCCTCTTGTCCTTTGAATCTTGTCCCCTTCAACTTGTGTGTCCTTCACCTTTTGACTCCATAATCCTAGGCACTGATCTTTAGCCTCCAACATTGAAGTGAAAGTGATTGAAACAACTCTCAAAACCTCTTATAAATTGAAACCCTAACTAACTACTAACCCTAAAAGCTGACATCACCCTTGGTTATTTCATCTTGACGCAATGATTTTTATATATTAAGCAATTGGATGGTGGTTTGATGCATTTATTGAATGAGGATTGAATGGATACATTGATTGCTACATCATCTTGATATTTATTGGTGAAGTAACATTATTTCATTGCTATGTTAGCAAACATTGACTTCGTCAATATTTATTGTTGCAATTGCTTATTTATTGATATCAGATAGTCTTATGAAGTACTAACCCATTGAATCATAGCTTGCATATATATATTGGTTTTCTTTTTTCTGGGCAGGTGTTCTTCTTTGGGCCTACACTTCATTATTGGTTGTTTATCCAAACTATCTATTTTGGTGGTGACCTATGAAGGGGGAACTTTACTTTGACTTTTAAACCTTTTCCTCTTCAAAACTCTAGGTTACTGGGAACGTCTCCCCTGGGCCTAACCTCCCTAAAGAGAAAGAACCTCCCCATCATGATGACATTGGGTGGGATAGGTTCCTGTTACAACAATTTGGCCTTCTATCTTATAGCCATTTGACCTAGCTACAAACTATGCGATAACATCTTGGCACCGCTGCCGGGGAACACTGAGTCGATTCTCCTCAAATGACAACTCTTTTCGGTAAGCCTTGCCTTAGAGACCTTTTCTTACAAGCTTACCTGACGACTCCACTAGGGTGTTTTTCCCCTTTTCTTTGGTAGTTTCAAGTAAACTATCCGACGACTCCACAAACTAAAAGGAGATTCAATAATCCTCCTTTGTCTTTCAGAAGGAACCCTCCCTTGAACTCTCCTATTGTCAAATCACTTTTCGGGAAGAGCCTTCCTTTAAGAATCATGTCTAGCTCTCAGACCACTACTACGAACCCAACCAACAATCAAAGACAATGGTCATCTAATCTTTTCAGGCCGTTAGACATGTCAGCCATACCAGGCTACCCTAGGTAGATGACACCCAAGTATGAAAAGTGGTTGCCTAAATTCATCGGTACTAATGCAATCAGTGCCAAAAAGCATATGATCAAATTTTGGGCATTCTTTCAGCTTCACCCCATCAGTGATGATGTTGACTATCTAGTCATGAAGTTGTTCTCCACTACTCTTTATGATGCCTCAAGGCATTGGTACCTAAGCCTCCCCGATGGAAGCATCAAAACCATGGATAGAATTGAAGAGGTATTTCTCAAAAGATGGAGTATCAAAGAAGACCCTAATATGCTTCTCACATGACTGAATAACCTTGCCAAGTAGGAAAATGATTCCATTTGGGAGTTTCACACCAGATTCGAGATGCTGCTACAAAGAATTCCCCCAAGCCATCACCCGAAACATGACTACCTTGTCCATATTTACACCAGATCTTTGAATGGCCAACTAGGGTATCTTCTTAGAGACAAAAACCCCCAGTCCATTCAAGAATCCCAAGATCTCGCTACCAAGATAGAAGAGAACCTCCTTTCATCTAAAATTGAGCCTTTTGCTAAACCAAGGGGGAGAATAGACACCAAGCAGAAAATAGTACATAAAGTTGAACCTACTTCAGATATATGTACCGGTATCAACAAGCTACAAGCCTCCATGGATGGCATCATAAATAATCAAGAAGAAATGATGAGCATGATTGTTAGGCTTGAAAAGTCTCAGATCCAAGCACCCAGGGCCCCGTACAAAGGACAATTCCAGAAAGGGAGACAATTTTACAAACCAAAGAATGAACATGAAGTTCCAAATACCTTGGCCCATACAAACATTGTTGATGAAAATCCTTGGTCCCTAGAGTGCAGTGAAGCACATTGGGAGCATGAGTGTCCTTACAACACTAGCCATCAACAAGTCAACAACATGGATTGTTTCATGGAGTTTCCTTAGATAAATATCATAGATACAGAACATCAGGAAGCTATGAAGGAAGCATCCAGAGTAGCAAGGGTGATGGTAATAAACAACCTAGATCAGGAATCACGAGAAAATCTAAAGAAACAAGAGTTCTAGGTATACAGAAGAAAGAACTCAAAACAACCTGTTGCTGATCAGGCAAAGCCCCCACCCCTGGAGATACTTCTTCCCAAGACATCCAAGGCTGGTAAGGTTGACCTAAATTTTGACTTCGAAGGGGCACTGTCAAAGATGCATGTAAATGTCCCCTTGAGAGAAGAAATCAATATCCCATCCATCAAAGAATGCTTTGACACTTTCTTTTCGGTATTAGATGAGCCTATGGACCCGCTTATTATGTTGCAAGCTGACCATTTCAGGGTCCAATATGGTGAAAACCCTCCTTTCTTCATGACTTTGACAATGAACAACAAAAATCTCAACAATTTCATGCTAGATACAGGTGTTGGCACCAACATGTTGTCGCTTAAAGTCATGCAACAAGTGGGTTTGAAGGTCACACGACCTTACATGAATGTATGTGGTTTTGAATCTAAAGCAATGCCCACACATGGGGTGGTTGAAAATGTTGAAGTGTGCCTGAAGGAGTATCCAGAGAAGACAATCCATATTGACATTGTGGTGGTTGATGTCCTAGATGTGTGGGGAATGCTATTATCTAGGAAGTTTGGTGTGATGTTTGGTGGATCCCTTGAGATGGACCTCACATCTTTGTGATTGCCTTTGAAAAAAGGAACGATGGGACATCTACTCAATGTGTCAATAACTAGGGACCATGTGCAAGATATTATTCATCCCGTCAATAATGACAAAACGCAGAACGAGATGATACAAAATCTTCAAAAGTACTCTCCAGAAGACATGCCCTTTGCAACAGAGGAGGATTTTGATAAGATCGAATGGCCCAAGAAAGAAGAATACCAACAACTCCTAGATGAATTCAAGAACAAAGAAATTGGGATAGTAAAGATATTAAAGAAACATGAAGATGACGTACAGATCCACCCGTCTCAACAAGAAGTTTTTACAGCAGAAGCCCACCCACCTCCCTCAGTACAATACACCAGGGTTGTTCAAGGAACAACCAAATACAAAATCAGAAAGTATAAAGAGGGAGATATGGTATGGATGTGGGATACCTAGAAAGGAGAGCCAACTAATGTAAAGGGAAGCACACAGTCATGGCTCGGACTCTTCAAAGTTGGAATGGAATCAATTGATAACTCATACTACCTATCCACTTTAGAAGGAAGAAGGCACCCATTACCTATCAATGGGCACCTCCTTAAACCCCACCAAGGTGGGGGGACCTAACTTCACAGGTAAGTACAGGTAAGTAGGCATTCTTCGTGTATTATAACATCTTCATTTCATGTTAGTTTTCTTTCACATTTGCATATTGATTGTTTTATTTCAGTTTACATATGTATCTATATATGTTGGGGTGGCATTACTACCCCATTTTTGTTACTGATGCCCCTATCGAGTTGAGAAGGTCTGCAATTTATGCCAGAGATGTTGAGGTTCTCATGCACTCTGCGGTGAGCACATGTCCCTGAGTTGGAGCTAGATGGTATCCCCAATTTCTAGGGATAACTAGGAGATCATGTCTCAAGGCCCACAGGTCCTAGACATGGAGTACCGAGAGCAGGATTGACCTGAGCATGGCCCTGGAGGGCCCATCCTTTTCTTCTTTCGTCAGATTCATCTTGTCAGAAAAAACATCATCCATCACCATCGGCTTGGTCTTGTATCGAAGAAGGCTCTTGATCCATGAGGTAATTAGTCCAGGTATCATGGTATGTGTCACTTTTGATCATTATAACTTTTGGATATATGCTTCTAACTCATTTTATCTCTGACTCCTACTTGGATCATACATTAACCCACATGACCATTTTTGGGGAGATTGACTGGGTGTCCTAGCAAGCTTGTACCCATGGGTTTTGGTTTTCCATCAGGGGGATTTCTGAAGAGCCATCGTTCACTCCCACCATACCACCACTTTTTCATCTTATATCCCACTCATTTATCCCATTCCCCTTGTTCGAGCATTGGATTGACCTATTTGTAGGGTTAAACCTTATCTTGTGGGAAGAAGGGGCTAAAGGCCCAGAAGGTAAAAGCAGCTGGTAAAAGATAAAATCCTAGAAATAAAACCTCAAGATGCCTCACCCAGGGATCCCCGAGAAGGCAATAAAAATCCTCTTAGCAAGAAACAAGAGGGACCCAGAAAGTAATAAACAAGACCTAGACAAGAGGATAGGGGGTCTCATCACGAGCCAACCTATTAGGTTCATAAGTACCTAACAATATGACATTTCCACTATCTGGTTACCACGCCAGGGCAATGACCTTTGGTTGCATGGCCAAGGGAAAGGGGGTCTCATCACGAGCTAGCTTTATCATCTCTGTGAAAGTACTTGTGAGTAACACTGTCAGCTTTGGTCACCATGCCAAGACAGTTTCCTCTGGTTAGACCTTGAATATAAAAGAAAAAGAAGAAAGAAAAAGAAAATAAACAAAGAATAAAGGCAAGAACGGGCCTGGAAAGAATTGCATCCATGACAGGTACAACTTGCCTTCTACAAAGGCACCCACAGATAACATTATGCATCCCTATCTCTCGCTCTACCTACTCATCTGGACATCCCCTAGCCACATCTCTCATTTACATGGCTTGGATGAAACCTTCTTGGGAACTTCCCTTCTCTTGTGGATACTAGCCCAATATGATGTCTTGTCCTTTTCTTCGATCTTGTATTGTTGATTTTTGTAATATCTTTGAGCTATTGAACGATATATCAAGGTTTTTATGCATATGTTTGATAATATTAATGATGAAATGTGATTGACATTTCTATGATCCCTGTGACTAATGAGCCCATGGAGGGCGTAGTTTTTGATGTGCAGGACCATGCCTGACAAACAGGTACCATTTGGACCGGTACACATGGGGAGATGATTAGTTCGGACCTCCATGGGGTTGAAGAGCCCATCAGATGGTTGTTTAGACCTCGTCAGAGGGGTAGAGATAGGACAGTGTTTGACCAAGGTTTTGCACCAGAGAAGAAGAGGACGTTTCACCAGAGGCACTTTGGTAGAGCCCGACCTAGGGGAAATGACCCATTTTCAGTGGAACGTTGGCCTTGGAAGGATCATAGCATCCCCATCCTTAACATGATGTCATCCATCTTCATGGTCATTCTTGGAGGTAGACTAGGCAACAGTGGCATGTGTGGCATGTTGGAGAAGCCCCTGGGGGGCTAACATTTTTCTCCTGGATGTCTCATCTACCCTAAAAGGAGATAACGCCTCCATTGAAGGGGATTTTACCTTTATTACAACTCAGTTAGGGTTTTAATTTGGAAATTTAATGTACAAATAGTATTCTGGTCTTATCGACCATTTTTTGTGACCTAAAATTAATTAAGGTCATTGATACACTATATATTGAGGCGTTTTAGCCTCATTTTGATATAACACATCACTCACTCTCCTAGGGAGGTCTGATTTTTGCACCCTATTAGGGTTATTGGCTGATTTGAGGAAGGTGGACTTGTTTGGAGAAGATATTTTTGGCAATTTATGGTGTTTTTCTTGAAGGAAGGTTTACAACTAGGGTTTGCATGCTATTTTCATGATAATTTGTAAGTATTTTTTTGCAAAACTTCTTGATTGAATGGTTGTAGTTTAATTTCTTACATCTATTTATATGTATATTGTTGAATCAAAACCCTAGGGGACAAACACACAAGTATGTCAGTGTCTCATGTCCCCTGATAGAAAAACCTTTTAGCCATTGAAGAAGAAGAAGAGAGCCTAGCCATAATCCTAGGCACTGATCTTTAGCCTCCAACGTTGAAGTGAAAGTGATTGAAACAACTCTCAAAACCTCTTATAAATTGAAACCCTAAATAACTACTAACCCTAAAAGTTGATGTCACCCTTGGTTATTTCATCTTGACGCAACAATTTTTATATATTAAGCAATTGGATGGTGGTTTGATGCATTTATTGAATGAGGATTGAATGGATACATTGATTGCTACATCATATTGATATTTATTGGTGAAGTAACACTATTTCATTGCTATATTAACAAACATTGACTTCGTCAATATTTATTGTTGCAATTGCTTATATATTGATATTAGATAGTCTTATGAGGTACTAACCCATTGAATCATAGCTTGCATATATATATTGGTTTGCTTTGTCCTAGGCATGTGTTCTTATTTGGGCCTACACTTCATTATTGGTTGTTTAGCTGGACTATCTGTTTTGGTGGTGACCTGTGAAGGGGGAACTTTACTTTGACTTTTAAACCTTTGCCTCTTCAAAACTCCAGGTTGCCGAGGACATCTCCTCTAGGCTTAACCTCCCTAAAGAGAAAGAACCTCCCCATCATGGTGACATTGGGTGGGATAGGTTCCTGTTATGCCAGTTTGGCCTTCTATCTTATATCCATTTGACCTTGCTACAAATTGTGCAATAACAAGTCCACTATGCTAGAGATGTCAGGTACAAACACATACCAAAGCTACATTATATTGATAGATCCATGTGCTACCGAGATATTTGTCTTTGGTGCAACGCTGAAGAGAATTAAGGTAAAGGAAATCGAGTAGGATGAGTTCAAGTACATAGAAATGGAATCGGGTGCCAAAAAAAATGTTGGAGGAAAGGTTATAGGTTGTAGCCATAACTTGGGATAGTTTGTAACAAAGGTATATATTTGTGTCACGATCTTAGTATCTTATGACATAGTGATTGGTATGGATTGGTTGGAATCGCATGATGTGATAC
This sequence comes from Picea engelmannii, assembly GCA_009831015.1. Lineage (NCBI taxonomy): Eukaryota > Viridiplantae > Streptophyta > Pinopsida > Pinales > Pinaceae > Picea > Picea engelmannii. The sequence continues at coordinate 65,868 of ML832393.1, read as the reverse complement.
TTAATTGTGAGATGAAATGTTTAAGCTTGACGAATGATTTGGGACAAGTAGAGTGATTGTAGGAAGAAACCAAGGAGTTTCCTTGAGGTTCATTTCTTCCCTACAATTTCAGAAGAGTGTGCACAAGGGATACAGACTATATGAAATCTTAGCGTTGAATGAAAAGGGTGAGGAGGAAGGACTAGAAAACCTTCCTATAGTGTAAGAGTTTGCAAACGTGTTTCCATAAGAGTTACATGTTTTTCATTCCGAAAGAGACTTGGATTTTACAATAGACTTGAAACTGGGAACTGAACCTATTGCAAGAACTCCTTACTAGATGTCAATGCCTGAATTGTAGGATTTGAAAATTCAATTGAAGGAATTGTTACATTTGGGACTTATTCATCCAAGTGTGTCACCTTGGGGTGCACCAGTTATTTTCTTGAGAAAGAAGGATGGATCGTGGAGAATGTGTATTGACTATCATCAATTGAACAAAGCGATGAACAAGAACCAATATATTTTTCCAAGAATAGATGATTTGTTTGATCAAATGAAATGGACAATGATGTTTTCAAAGATTGACTTGAGATCAAGATATCACTAATTACGGATTAAGGAAGAAGATATCCCTAAGACCGTTTTTAAGATGATATTTGGACACTATGAGTTTATAGTTTTACCATTCGGATTGACAAATGCCCCTGGGGTATTCATGAGTTTGATGAATGGGGTGTTCCATGAATACTTGGACACGTTTGTTCAAGTTTTTATTGATTAAATAATGATTCATTCTCAAATGAAGGAAGAGAACGATGAACACTTGAGGTTGGTCCTACAGTGCCTGGGAGAAAACAAATTTTATGGGAAGCTATCAAAATGCTCTCTTTACGAATCTAAGATTCACTACTTGAGACATATCATATCTGGCGAAGGTATCTCTATGGATCCAAGGAAAGTGGAGGATATTATGAATGGCCAACACCGACAAATGTACAAGAAGTACACAGTTTTATTGGTTTAGAAGGATATTACTGATGATTTGTCGAAGGATTTTTGAAGATAGAAAATCGGATCACTGAATTGTAGAAGAAGAACAAAAAGGTATCGTGGACTGAGAAATGCACAAAAGAATCTCAAAGAATCAAAGAGTTTTTTATGACAGCGTCGATACTAAAAGTCCCTGACATGGACAAGGAGTTCTTGGTATGAACGGACACATCCAAGGAAGGGTTAGGCATAGTTTTGATGCAATATGGTCGAGTGATCACTTACATTTCAAGGAAATTGAGAAATCATGAAGAGAACTACACAAGACATGACTTGGATTTATTAGCTATTGTTTATGCCTTGAGAGTATGGAGACATTATTTGATTGGACTAAAATTCAAATTAAAGACAGATCATTATGGGTTGCAACATATTTTTACATAGAATGACCTGAACGCGCGAGAAAGGCATTGATTAGAATTACTTAGAAAATGTGTTTTTGAAATTACTTATATTAAAGGAATTTTGAATTGAGTGGAATATGCATTGAGTAGGAGACCATGCATATTTTCGGTATTACCTCTCAAGATAAATATTTGAGAAAATATTCTAACCTTACAAATCGATGATGACTAGTATAAAGAAGTTGAGAATAATATTGGACAAGATACCATGATGGTACCACAGTATGAAGGTTATTCACTAGACGACGATGGATTGTTGAGATTGAATGAAAGAATTTATGTACCACCTTACAATGAATTAACAAGTTTGATATTGAGTGAATCTCATAGGGAAATATACATGGCTCATCTGAAAGTCACGAAGATGAAGGCAGACCTTAAGCCTTTATTCTTCTGGAAGGGAATGAAAGAAGGCATATTTGGTTACATGGCGAGATGTCTAGAATGCCAGAAAGTGAAGTCTGAACATAGACATCCAACAGGATTGTTACAGACACACGCTATTCCTGAATCAAAATGGGAAGTCATTTCGATGGAATTTATTGTTGGATTGCCACTGACGGTAAGGAGACACAATTCAATTTTTTTGGTAGTTGACACTCTGATGAAGATTGCACACTTTATTCTAGTGAGTACGATGTATCAAGCACCAGACATAGCTAGAGTATTTGTCAGCGAGATTGCGAGATTACATGGGGTGCCAAAAAGAATCATATCTGATCGAGGATCAGTGTTTACAGGATGGTTTTGGACCAGTTTCCAAGAGGCTTTGGGAATAGAACTAAAATTTAGCATGACTTATCACCCAGAGACAGACAGAAAAATAGAAAGGAAAAACCTGATTTTGGAGGATATGTTGTGTATGTATGTAATGGACCAGTAGAAACGTTGGGAAAAATTCTTACCACTAGTATAGTTTGCATACAACAACAACTATCATAATACGATTAAGATGGCACCGATTGAGTTTCTTTATGGGCGACCGTGTTGGACTTCATTAAGTAGGGATCGACTTGAGGACAAGGTTCTGGTAGGACCATAAGTGATTCAAGAAGTGGAAGAACATATGCAATTGATAAGACAGAGGATTAAAGAAGTGCAAGATCAACATAAGAGTTATGTTGATGCACATCGCGTTGACCACCGTTATGAAGTTGGAGACAGAGTATTCTTGTGGGTAAAACCACAGAAGAGTTCGATCAAGTTTGGAAATGGTGCTAAACTCTCTCCTAGGTTCATGGGACCCTTCAAAGTAGTGGAAAAGAAAGGACATGTGGCTTATAGACTAGCCTTGCCTAATTCTTTGAGGTGTATTGTAGTGTCCTAGCTAACAGAACCTAAAATTTAAATATAATCATAACATTGATTTTGATAATTTCTTTACGATTTTATATTCAACAAACTAACAAACTAACAATTCATGGTTCAACAAATTCAAATGAGTAGCATGATATAAAAATCATATAAAAAAAAAACATATACAACATAGTAAAATAATGAACCATCATAACAATAATGACATGCAATAATAATGAACATAAATACCTCTCAAGTGATGTTGTTTCCCACTCTATCTGTCCAAACTTCTCTGCCCAAACTCTGACCAAGCTGCTCTGCCCAAACCCTGCCCAAAACCAAATCTTTCCTCCCAGCCAGCTAGGAACAGAGTCTATCTGGCTCCCTAGCTCCAGGATTCCATAAGGATTCCTAGCCCCTGAGCCCAAAACTCCCAGCAACCGATGCTCCCCTGTAACAGTCCAACAAATTCCTCAAGCCAAAACCAGAAATATAGTTTTCCAATCCCTCGCCTAGAAAATGCTCCAATACAATCTCCTAATCTCCCAAAAATTCTCCCTACCCCCAAAATCAAAAGTTCCCCTCTCGAATGTCTTTGCACACTCATATTCCCCCCGTCCATTCACCGCCTCTCCCCCCCT
>ML832393.1:25140-48920 GCA_009831015.1 Picea engelmannii | reverse complement strand
TCAAACTTCCTCATATCAATCTTAGGAACGTGGTTTGTCTTCAAACCAAAGTTGGAGTTTCTCCATTCTTGATTCACCTTCCTTGTGTCCTCATCATGAATTTCATGGGATGCATTTTCACTTTCAGGTGTCTTCTCTATTACGAAATTTTTCAATACTTTCATGATCTTAGCTTCCATTGAATCCATCTTAGTATCCAACTTAGCTTAAATTGAATCCATCTTCTTTTGTAGTTCATTTATTTCCCTACGCATTTCTTCACCTTCATCAAGAGTCCAATTAGGATTTTCTAGAGGCTTATTTGGTGTAGAAGGTCCCTTTTTTTGTGGCATGTTGGCCAAGTATCACTTTTGAAACTTGATTTTGAGGCGGTTTTGCTAGACAATATTTATTCTGTTCTATCTCCCAAGTTTCAGCCCTTCTAGGTATGAAACTTTCTTTTAGGTAGTTCTCTGATATTTGTTCTCTATAATTCCATAGGTCTGATCAAAATTGGATATGCCAAGTGGAATTTACGGTAACTTCCTCACAACTTGCCGATTTTTGGCCTTTCCAAGAGATCTCACTTTTATAGCATGCACCACACAAAATAATTGATATCAAATTCTAAAACTCACACCCAAAATACTACATACTATCCATGATCCAATGAAACTAGTCCCACTCAATTTGGATACTCTAGCAAGAAGTTATGATTGTTTTACTTGGAACACCTTATTGAGACTAGTCAATAGGACTAGTCAGATACCCTATCTTACACAAGGTGTATCTACAAATTTACGATGACCTAGAAGCTGAAATTTTTACCACAGATACCTTACTAATTTCTATAAATTTCCTCTAGAGTTCAGGGTCTGAAACATTACAGAAAATTGTTTATAGCGAAAATTCCGCAATGACTCATTTCAGGATGATTCCAGAACCCTATCTTGTATAGGCTGTATCTCTGAAATTATAAGGCCTCAGGAGATGAATTTTGAACCCAATGTACCTTGATTCGTCTATTAAATAGCCTCCATGCCGTTCCTTCTGAAACATTGTAGAAAAAAAGTTATAGCAAAAATTCCACGGTGTCTCAGATGTAGCAGTGAAACCCCAAGACCTTGAGATCTGATACCATATGTTAAGAACCAAACATCAATATAGCATAGAAAAACCTCAGGAAAAGTACTCAATGCCTTGAAAAATAGATAATTTCAGATAATAAGCCTCTTCAAGGGGGCAACCTCCTTTTACCCCACTTAAATGTTCAAGTACAAGATGATTCAAAATGAAAATGTCTTCTTGGTATATATAGGAGACTAGGAGGTATAATTAAAACTAATGGCCTAAAGCCGACATAAATAAAATAACATTACTAATATAATATGCCCCAATTAAGGGGTAATGAGACAATATTAGGGCTTAACATATCTAGAGAACTATGTAGTTGAAATCTACATCAACCTTAGGGGAACCGATAATAGTAAAGGACCTCTCAGAGGAGAGGGATCACTGGAACTTGAAGAGAGAAGTTATGACAAGTACTTAAAATTGAGGGAATTGATAGCTTGTCAAGCTTAGGTATCTTTGACCAAAACTAGAAGTTGCAACTATCAAAATGTATGACCCATATTGATGTGTATATGAGTTGATGTCGAACATTTGAGGGGTCTACAAAATTAGAGACGAATGATGACTCTCTTTGTTTTGTCTAGGCTTCATAATTGTTTATGAAGATGAAAACCAAGATACCTCAATTGATTCAGGTGGATATCAATGGCCACCCACCTCTTCCATTGACTCATCATAATTCTCCATCTTGGTCGTTTTTGTTATGATTTTCGGTTCCTAAACTTTTGGGCCATTTTGAGGCACTAAACGATGTGTTTTGGCCATTCAAGGGCCTGGGGTTCCCATGGAATATCCAATCCATACCAATAATTATACTTCTTGATTATATCTTTCCAATGAGCTACTAAACGCCCCAAGAATATATTGTGTAAAAAATTTTCACCCCAGAAAAGTTGATGCATCAACTAACCACCTCGGGACTCGTAAACCTTTTAGCACTTCACCTCCCAGGGTTAGTGTTTTGGAATTTTAGAGTTCTTGGTTTATGTTAAAATGTCGTTCTTGAGTCCCATTATATTATATTTTTGCGAATGAAAATAGCCAACATCTCTTTCTCTTTAGAGATGAGCTACAACCATTCTATCCTGTTTTTGTTCTACAATATTATGTTATTTTACTCATTAATAGAAGTTGGGTTACAGTGTATTTATTTGTTCTTTGGTATAGTTTTATTTGTATCTCATTTCATTCTCAATTTAATCCACATTAGTGGTATCAAAGTAGTTTGTTACTTGTTATTTGTCAATGCATGTCCCCAACAAGGTCAAGATACAGAGAGTTGGGTCTCGAGCTCGTTTCACTTGGGAACAACCTCTTGCTGGCCCAAGAAATCTCCCCCAGTGGGAGAAAAGAGAGATGATAAAGCAAGAGATTCTTTCAAAATATTGTTTGAGAAATTTATTACGAGGAAAATCTCTCTATGGATAGGGGTAAACCATAACCGACAGAAATAACTACATAAATCAACTCTAATCTCAAGTATGCTATATAGACAAATATGCTAGAAAGACAAGATAAAAGGCCCACCTCGTCTAGAAATTTGATGAAGTCCATCATTGAGCACTTGACCTAAAGCAATACACCTGCAACTAGTCCTCAAAAACCAAGAAACACAAGCATATGGTGATGATATATGATGTTAGCACATTCAATAGCATAATCCATCAACATTCATAACAAATAATCCCATGGAATAATAATTCAAATATTTGAAAGATATTAATTGGATGAGAAAAGAGTATTTATATTAATATATAATCAACAAAAGTGATTGAGTTACAAACTTATGTGTTGGCACTGTTCGGAACCAAGAAACTAAGTTCCTTCCAGTTGGGCCTCCACCAAAGGCAAGATCATTTAAGAGAGACAATGAAGTTCTCAATTAGTAGGGGAAGATATTGGGGGTTGAACAATGTGTTCAAACTTAAAGGACAAAGGGATGCAGACTCAATGTGAAGTGAATAATTTCTCCAGAGTAACTTTTCTCTCAAAGTTGAATTCTTTCTCCTTTTTCCATAGCTCAGATTTGTCCCTTTTATAGCCTTCGAATGGAACTGAACGGTCCAATCGGAACATTTCCAATATATGGAAGGCCAAGGATCATTGATCTTGTGACTTAACATGGAAACCGTACATGATTTTTCAATTTTGGGCACATTTCCTGATGTATGCGGGCTGTAATGGTGCAACCTATGTATATGCATGTTGCATAGTAGGCAAGGTGTGTATATGTGGAAAATTTATATTTTTAGCTATGAAATTTTCAAAAAGGGACTTTAAGTCTGCATAGGGAAATGTAAAAAGGCCTTCTATGAAAGATTGCATGGGGTGAGGAAAATATTTCTATAACAAATGCCCCCTAATGTGTGAGGTCATAGGAGTATATGTGATGGCCGAAATATATTATTAAAACCTAGAAGTGGAGTAATGGGGACTTAGTTGGAAGAACTAGTTTCTCATTACAATCTGTATTGAATTTGCACACATGGCTGCCAATTTGAATTACACTATAGATCCATGTGAAAATATACCAAACAACTATCCACGACCATGAATAGGAAAATACAAATGTGGTTACATGCCAAAGGTTGTCATGGTCACGAACAAGGCCCAATAACACCAGTCTCAAAATCAATTTGAAGATATTTGTATACAATGGAGTACAATCTTATCTCCCATGATCACTAAAGTCACACAGGTAATGGTCCAATGAAAAGGTAGTAACAACTTAGGAAATTTGTGGCTTCAAGTCTTCTACACAATATCCAAATGTGAAATTCTAGATCATTGATAAAGGAGTTGATTTCTAACACAATGAGACTTCATTTGATTACCAGTCATTTAGGTATATCGTTAAAAAATGCGAGACAACCTATCGATGATGAATGTAGGTATCAAGGCACCTAGTACATTATTACAAGTGTGAATAAAGGAGTCAGGGTCTAACACTTGAAGAATCCATCGATCATGATACATTGGTGTATTCCCAACTGTCGATGGCAAGAGAACCTGCCACTAATGACTGCAAGCCTCTAGGTACTCATAGAACTCTAGGTCTCGTTTCCAGAATAGATGAGATGAAGTTCATGGAAGGAGACCTGCTGAAAGGAGATAATTAAGGCATCTCTCATCATTTAGCACGAGGTACAAAGGAGCTTGATGATTTGGAGGAAATTGGACGAAGAACATGTTCACGAACCAATGACCCTGTGCATCTTTTGTATGTGCCAAGTGCAAGCGGTACACAAAAAAGACCCTCTGAATAGCCGCCAATGAGGAAAACTACTGACAAAGGAGAGGAAGCCACCAATAAGGCTAATGGCATCCACGAGACTACACAAATCCCAATGCGTGAATAGATGTCTTGCCATCAAACACAAGGGAAACCACCCAGTCAATGACCAATGATGAAATGTCTATTGCTAGGTTCAAGGTTACCTACCAATGAGGAAAGTAGGATGAGGGTGCACAATAGGACTACAACTTCATGTGATTCTGACACAAAATGAGGGTATGGATGACATGTAAAGTCAATAGTTATGAGGAATGACCAACATAGGTTGATAGACATCCTTTGAACAAGAGCATGAGACATATGGAAGACTCTGGTAGCATAGACTCAATGATGAAACCATGAGATGCAGAAGGCATCAATCAAACTGTCCATAGGGAATGAAAGAGTAACAAGTCGGGAGATTAAACTCTCTATAATGATCTCAGCTTCCTAAGGCCATGCTAAACCAAAAATTATGATGACAAGTGGACTCAAAAAAAAATTTCTTTGTTCAAAGGTGACATGAATGTTGCCAATATAAGATAACACTCCCTTCCCGCCCGTCTTTTTTTGTTTTTTCATAGTCAAATGAATGCTATGATATAGCTGAGGAAATGAGTGTCATAAGTAAGAAAAACTAGTTCCATTAGTGGAACATACCTATGCTCGATGCAAGGAGGTGCATGCAGGAAATGGACAGTCGGGGGAATGTTCCCTCCTGGGTATAGGGTGTAAAATTGTGAAGGATATAAATGAGGCTCTGTTTGGTTGAGGAAGAAAAAATGTTGAGGCAAACAATTTATAATGCAAAGCGAGAACCGACAATAGGCTCAATACTACAAGCAAGGGCATGAGATGCAATCACAACTCAATGCCAAAAAATGTCCTTTCCATAATCTTAATCTACTTGGTTTGAAAAAGGGATAAACTTGTACCAAATAGACATCCTTTCAAATCCAATTTACGAGTGTGAAAGAGACAATTTCACTCGACAATCTTTTCTCTTTTTGAAAATGAGTTGGAAAAGAGCTTAAATTGAACTCGCTTGGGAGTCCTCTAGGTATAGGTCAACACGTTTATGAGTGAGAAATGAGGTTCAACATAAAGTCATGTATTAGATATAAGGGACTCTCGGTCTTATGGAAACAATATCTGCATGGGAAGCAAATGAAGCAAAGGATCTAACTGGGGTACCCATGTCTGGTAAGTCTCTACCATTTGATAATGACATGACTTGTAGCAGATGGAGAGCTCTGTGTCACTAAAACATGGATTCGTACCTAAGTCATATGAGTGACATTTATAGGACAATGCAAGTGTGCATGATGGAATGGATACCTATCCTATATGTTGGGTAGCGAAAATACCTGTCTGTAGTTACGAACGATCATCATAACACTAAAAAAAACAAGAATCCCTGGTGAAAACTACAAAAACCAACTCAATCCATTATTGTATTAGTCCGTTAGGAAAAAATACGATCTGAAACTATGCAAAGTGGGTAGAAATTGCTATAAATAGTAATTAAAATCAAATTTTACTATGTCATTTGACTTTTTTACCCAAATAGTGAATTTTGGACCAAATTACTCTGATCTTCAACTGGGGATTACGAGAGCTACGAGTGACAAAATCAGTGACCATCTGGACTAGGTAATTCCTCTTTCCCTCCTCTTTCTTTCTAGTGGATTACATTTTGTATTTTAGATTTTTAAGTTATCTAGGGCACAAATCAAAAGTTTAGGTGTACGCAGGCTACCATTCATCGGGTCGCGTATACACGCGATTATACATAGTTTTCTAAAAGAAAACCTACGTATACTCATCCCTATATGTGACTATGAATGTTGCAGCCCACGTATATGTCCGTAAACAAATTTTTTTATGGTTGCTAACTTGAAAAGTGATGTTTCTCTGGAAGGATGGTGCTAGAATGGAGGGAAAGGGAACATAAGGAGGTAGATGATGTATTGGAAAGAGATCTGGGGGCCTAAATGGCCTTGAAAAGATGTAGGTTCTACCCATTTTGGGCACTCAAAGGGATGAGGGCTGAAGTGAGGTTACTACAGTTGCTCATGGATTAATGGGACCCAGAAAGTGAGAGCTTCAACCTTGATGGGAAACCATTAAGGATTGAATTCGAGGATATATATTTCTTGACAGGGTTGTCGCATTGGGGTGAGGTAGTGAACCTCAAAGCCCGGGGAGATGGGAGTGATATGAATATAGAAAAGTACATAGATGTTCACTGTATAGCGGAGACCAAGAAGGTCAGGAGTCAAATCCCCATTCGAGCGATAAACAATCTAAGCCTCAATATTGTTTTCCTCATTTTGACCTGGATCACAATATCAGCTTCATTGCACCAAGCATCGAGGTTTCTTATGTTCTACTCCGTACAGTGTTTGAGACCCACCATGTACGATTGGTGCACCTTGCTACTTGCTAATATGAAGAGCCAGTTGACAGAAGGCAAACAAGGTGATAAGAGTAACTTCGGGTTTGCTTCCATCTTGTGTAGATTTTTCTTCGAGCGGGTTCCAAGTTTGGGACCTAGAGTTGAGATCATTCCTCAAGGACCTCACAATCTAACCATGGCATGGTGGACCGAGGTGATGAGACAATAGGGGGGAGATAGGGTGCCAATACCCTACAATGATGATTTCTTTTACTGGTGGAGACGACAAGTCATTTCTCTGGATGACTACCCCTATGCAGGGATCAACTTTAGACTAGACCCTGACATGCCATTTCCACCAAGGACCTCCTACGGGGACATAGGTATGTCAAAGTTTTTAAATATTTCATTTTTTTGTATTTTTGTATAGGAAAAAAATGTATTTTTGGATTATTTTTAAGTACTAACTAGACACATATGTGACGTAGAAGTAGTTCCATGATAGTCAGACGGGCTTCCACGACATCGTCGGAGGCACCGAGGAGATGAGGCAGCGGGAGGAGAAGCAAAGAGACTCCTTTAAAATGTACAGGGAAACCTATCTCGTTTGACACATAGGATTATGATGGGTCAAGTAGAGGATCTGTCAGAGGCTATGTAGCAATAGGTGGTTGGCATGCCCAGAGCTTGGGTTTGACTCTTTCGACATCTCACAAACATCATAGTTTGTTATCATGACACACATTTGACGCCACAGGCGTAGATGTCATGGATTTTGTATTATTGGTTGTATATGTGTATTGAGGGTGTTGGCCCCAATTTTGTACTATAAACATAATAACTTTTGAAATATATATAAAACATGGTTCTTCGGCTTTACTTATATTACAATGTGTACATTGATGATAATTTTTTCTTTGATTTAGTTATGTGACAAATTCCAATCTAAAACAAAATTAGCATAAGCATCAGATACATAATTAGAACTCCTAGGTATGTGATGATAAGTAATAAAATCAAACTGTCGTTCTAAAAGGTGTACCCATAGGAATTATCGGTGTAACGTAGGGTCACACACATGGTAACTCTTGTTCAACTGACATACTACTAATTGGGAATCTAGGAGAACCTCCAAAGAGTGAATACCATGTGAAACGGAATCATGCAAAAGTTCTATAATGACACTATATTATGCCACATTATTCGTGGATGGACCTAGGCATATGCCACCTGAAGACACCAGTTAACCCTCGGGTGAGTAAACCACCCAAGCGGCGGAAGCCAAGTTCTATGTATGACGAATGGCTCCATCTGCAAATCCTAAGTAGACCGAAGACTACATTGACATCTTCCAACCAAGGGAAAACTTGATAAGCAAATTGAGGACAAAAGTAAGGGGAAAATATATATACACTAAATTACATTAGTATACAAAGAGTTATGCCCAAGCTTGGGGCTCAAGCATAATATCTTTTTAGGTAGAGCCCGTTCTTGGGCTCGTCCAACATGTTCCCTTCATAATCTTCTAATTCATATGCTCCTTTTTCTAGGACACATCACATGATATAGGGACCATTCCACAAGGGTTTGAACTTGCTTGCCCCCAGTGGTTAATTGTCTTGATCATATAAAAGGATCAAGTCACCCTTAGCATATAACTAAGGATAGACAGACTTATCACATTGGACCTTGACACATATTTTATTTGCTTCTATAGCCATAGAGGCATCTCAACAATGCTCATCAAGGCTCTCTAGGTGTACGAGGTGTCGCTCGAGATCGTAAGTGTCAGGGAGGAGAGTGACTACCAATATAAGAGAAGGGATTTTGCATTCAATAGGTAAGATTGAATCCACACTGTGTACTAATTGGAAATGAGAAAATACAGTGGTAGTCTTGACCGAGTTTTGGTATGCCCAAAGTGCAGGATATAGCATAATATGTCAGTCATATTTGTTCTGGATAACGGTTCTCTACAAAATGGTCTTGAAAGACTTGTTGATGGCCTCTACCTATCCATTTTCCTAGGGGTAGTAAGGGGAATAATGACCATTCTTAAACCCCATCTTGGATACTAGCTCTTCTATCATTTCATTCTGAAAGTGATTTCCATGATTAGTGACAATCTCACTCGGGATTCCGAACCTGGCTAAATTTGATTGAATACAAAGAAGGAAATAGTATTCTCATCGAACTTAAATGTAGGAATGGCCTCGGCCCACTTAGTAAATTATTCTACAGCCATGATAATGTGTTGATTCCCCCCAGCCAAATTTGGGTTACAATCGACAAAGTCCACCCCGCACTTGGTGAAGGGATCAACGGTAATGATTTGATGGAGAGGGGTTGGATGTGAACAAATTTTTCGAGTGAAAACCTGGAATGGGTGACACTTCTTAACTGCTTCATTGCAATCTTTAAATATAGATGTCTAGAAGTAACCGACTCGCAAAATTGTTTGGGTTGTCGCAAGCCCGGATAGATGACCACCGCAAGCCCCACCATGAAAATCATTTAAAACTCACTCGGTGTGTTCATGAGTTAATTAATGACGTAGGATATTGTCTATTCCTTGTAAATACAGAGTGTCACCGATGATAAAGTAATTCTTAGCTTGGTATCATACATGTTGTCGATCATCTCATGAGAGATGCTGAGGAAACCTCAAGGTTTGAAGATAGAGAACAATGTCTCCATACTAGGGTTCAGACGATGAGACAAGGAAAATGTGTTCATCCACAAAAGAATCCACATGAATAACATCCTCATCCAATCGTGGGAAGTCAGATATTAACTCTGCAAAGACTAGTGATTTCTTGGATTTCACAAAAGCGAAATCGATATCAAATTCTTGTAAAATGACAATCGATTTATTATATTTTTTCCCCCTATGATATGCCTAGTAAGGATTTATTGAAATGGATTGACATTGGCAACCATAGTAGTTTTTCAAAGCAATATATAATGGCATAATCATTGGACTGCGTGGATGGCAGCTAAAGCTAGCGTTTCAACGTGAGAATATTTGAGCTCAGGACCAACTAGGTTTCGACTAAGATAGTAGATGACGTGCTCGTAGAGCTCATCATCCTCTTGAACCAAAACCATATAGATCATCTCTTTGAACGCGGTGACATAAAGAAAGTAATATCTACTGTAGTTCAGAGACTTCAACAGAGGCATCGATACCAAGGTTTTATTCAAAGAATTAAAGGATTATTGGGCTCGCTCATCCCAGATAAAAGGGGTGTCCTTCTTCAAAAGACATGTGAAACCCTTAGTAATATTGGCATATTTTACTATAAATTGACGTAAAAATTTATCTTTCCCCTGTAAACCTTGAATTTGTTGAATAGTTCCTAGGGGAGGCAATCAAAGTATTGCCTCAACCTTTAATGGATCTACCATGATCCCAGTCTCAGAGACAAAAAATCCTAGAAGACGTCCGGACCTAATGCAAAAGATGCATTTATGACGGTTCAATTGAATTCTATAATGATGAAATCTTTCAAAAACTAGTCGAAGGTTCTTAGGGTGATCCACTCTCTTATGAGAGTGAGCAACAAGATCATCAAGATAATCTTAGACTATATGCTTAAGATCATGAAATGCGAAGGTCATAGCACGTTGGAAGGTTTCTATGGAATTTTTAAGGCCGAAAGGTATCTTCCGGTATGAGAAAGTACCCCAAGGACAAATAAATTTCATCTTATGCTGATCCTTAGGTTTAATTGTAATTTGGTTATACCCTGAAAAATCTGTCCATGAAAGAAAAAACTTCGCTTCCTGCACACTCGTCAAGAATCTGATCGATGAAAGGTGTCAAGAAGTTGCCTTTAGGATAGTCTTTGTTCAGGTCGTGAAAGTCCATGCATACATGGATGGTTCCTTGCTTCTTATTTATAGGAATGGGGTTGGATACCCATTCAGTCAAGGGAACTGGGTAGATAAAGCTGACATTAAGAAGTTTCTCTACCTCTTCCTTAATAGCAGGGGCCTTCTAGGGATTGACAACCCGAAGATGTTGTCGAACATGCTTAGAATCTAGGTAAGTTTTAATATCATGTTTGACAATTCGAGGGTTGATTCCCAGCATCTCTTCATATGACCAAGCAAATACATCTCAGTATTCCTTGAAGAGATTGGTGTAGATCGAGATTTCTTTTGGCGAACAATTTGCACTAATGTGTACATTTTCAATCTTGTCAAGGGTACGAGAGATATTGATCGCGCCAATAGGAGAGATAATCGCCATATTTCCTTCAGCATAAATGTTGTTCCTATCAAGAAAAACTATGATGTGAGTGACTATCTCACTCAGAGTATATCGAAATTCATCTTGTTTGATTCTAGCAAGCTCTAGGATAAATAAGAGCGATGATGCATATCATCCCAAGGTTTATTAGAACCATTCATGGCCTCGATGATAACTTAATCCAAGGGAAAATTATCATCAAGGTATTCATGTGAATAAGATGATGAAGTGGCCCACATGAGCTTAAGAACAGGATCCTCCTCATCCATTTGTGAGGTAATAGGATCAGGATTGGTGGAAGAGTCAAAAACATCTTGATACACTATTTCCACTGTCGATAGTGGCATGGTCATTCCATCATGCAACTGACCTTCACAAGACGCAGTCAAGGAAGGTAGGTTCCAAGGATTGTTAAAATAGGAAGTTTGGAAAGGAATGGAACTCTCCAACAAAATATGCCTACTAGATATGGCGTAAACATGGTGAATCAGTGCCATGAAGTTGAAGGTACCCATAAGGGATGAATACATTCTGACACCAATATTCTTAGTTATCGACTGAGAATTGTCGATCACAGGGATCAAAGGTACAACAAATGCACTAGGGATATTATACACAAAGGATAAATGGTATATCACCATGATCCTCCCATCGTGGGGAAAATAAAGAGTGCAGAAGACAGACGATATGAAGACATTCATAGCATAAGTCCAATTGCATCCTAGAAATAGGTTATAATCAAGGGGTGCATCAACCACTTCGACATACACCTCTACCTTCTTCCCACCTAAATGTACTATAAAGGAATAAAGAATACCATGAGAGTGGAAGGAACGACCGTCAAAAGCAGTCAACATCGTTGGATACTGAGAGAGAGTCAGAGAGCCAAGAGATTTCCAACAAATCAAGGACATCACACATGTTGTAGCACCTTCATCAACAACCACACGCTTAATGGTATACTTTGAGTAACCAATGTGGATATGGAATGCCACATGGTAAGGCAAGCAAGGCTTCACATATGTAATGTCAAACTTGATAAATTTTGAGCCACTGGGGTCTAGAGCTCCTAACGCATATAGCAAGGCATTCCTCCATGAAGGACATGTCTAGAGTACTTCTAGGGATGACATCGCACAAGGGGTTTGAACCAGGTCCTCAACAATAGAGTAATTTTGGGTGTCTCTAGCATTCATATTGTCGGTAGAGTGCTTGAGTACTCCTTTCGTAATACAAGATGGTGGCTCTGGTTTTTCGATATGCAAGGGCGTCTCCAAAGGAGGAGGAGATTCTATACCAGGTAAAGTTTGTGGAGAACTGTAATTGCAAGATCGGGTGGCTACATTAACCTGAGAATTGACCATATTGATGGAAAAATGGTCATTGTCTTATGCCAGTGGGTTTTGACTCCCGCCAACCACATTTCCAACATTTGAGGAGCTCGAGGCCATGTTCTAGTTATGTGGGAAAGTATTCGTCAACACAGTGGGCGGTAGAGATAAGAGCCTCACAACTTCCACAAGTTTGGGGAATAAATGAGTAAGGTGATCATCTATATAAACCTTAAAGGGAAATTTCACCTTACTCCTTTCTTTCTTTCCCTCACCAACATTATTATTCATCCTCTCATTATTACAATTGTCCTTGGGTTTATTATTATTCTTCCCACCCTTACGATTATTATTACGTCATTTCTTCTTATTCCAGCCTGGTTGTTGGTTACCATTTGGGTTGGTCGACAATTGCACAAAATGTACATCTGCCAACTGAGTGGGATTGGAATACACAGATGAAGTTGACCCTCCTGCAAACTGGTTTAGAGACAACTCTTTGAAATGGCCATTCATTGAGTCTGTGGATTTCACTTTGGAGGAGCCTACAATGCCATCAGCATGAGGTCTGGGATTTTGTCTAGGGTCATAATTTGACCTAGGTGTGTCTGGAAGAATCTCGTATAACATCCCAGACTGAACATATATAATATCTAACTGTTGGGCTTTGAAGATTGCTTCTTCCTCAGATGTAACCCCGTATATTGCAACATCCTTCAAAATAGGAGGTTGTAAAGACTTAAGGAACCACTCTAACAAGAATTATGGGGGTATGTAGGTCTTGATCAACCTCTTTCGTCTATGCCACTCCTAGATGTGATCCAAGATATGAGTGGCTTTGTCCTGGTGTAAGGTCGACAGAAGTTCTAGGCCAACATCATAATGAACTGGCAATTGGAAGTGGTTAAGGAAGACCAAAACCATATGACTAAAGGTCTAGTATGCCCCCCTATGTAGCTCGATATACCATTTCGTGGAAACCCCTATGAGGGTGCATTGAAATAATCTTAACTGAATGGAATAGTCGTTAAGGGAATTCAAAGAGAACCATAGGTGAAAGGTGGTAACATGATCACTAGGATCCTCGCCATTATTGCCTTCGAATTTTGGAATATCTGAAGGAAGCTTGGTGGGAATGGGGGAAAATTTAGGATCATGACAGATATTTTCATTCATCAACGTAGACAAATCTGGTAGATTAAGCGTGGCCAAAAAAGGGATATGGGGTTGCGACATCTGGCCCCAAGCTCCCTGGAAATATTGTGTTTGGGCAATCACATGCCATCCAGGGTTCTAGTAAGCACCATGGCCCTGTCTAGGATTGTAAGACTCTCCTCTAGGTTGATTCATAAGGGGTTGGTTGGGCATCATTCCGATAGGAATGTTCTGATGAGGGTTATAAAAACTGCCCCCAGTCGGAGTGGATCCGGGTTGAGGATTCTCCAAGGTGTGAACCTGACCTCCTCCGGGTGTGAATCTAGAGGATAAAGGTGGATTCATCATTCCAAACATGTTGGTAGGAATCAACATTGATGAGGTGAGTGTAAATGATAGAAATTGAGCAGAAGGGGTTAAAAGTAGGAATGCCTCCCACGGTAGGAGTCATTTGAGGGATCTGAGAGCCACCAAATGAGAACGGAGTATAAGGAGGAGATGTGCCCCCAAGTCCAATGCTAGCATTAGGGCCAGGGGCTAGGATGGAGTTTGAAAATTGTGATGTAAAATTCCGTGTACCATAAGAAAAAGTACTAGAGGCCATCGGGATGGACTAAACATTATAGCCCGGTGAGTGACCAATATACCCAAATGGGTTCATGGAAATAGGTTGAGTATTCACCATAGGATGGGCAACAGTGATACTAGGTGCCTCTGAAACTACAACCATTGTGGTTGTAGGAGTTGAAGGGGTACCATTAACTATGGTAGGTGTGGGAGTCAAAGGGCTCCCAATATATTGATGACGCAGTTCAGTACTCATCCTTGTAGAATCACAAGTCTGATAAGTGGAGGTGTGTGTACCACATTTAATAACTCTATGCCTTTTAGAAGGGAAAGACTGAAAATGCGGTGGTATCTATAACAAACGACAAGACCTGTGGGGAAGTTGGTATGGCTCCACGATGAATTAAGATTCTGGTTATAAAAAACAAATCCTAATTCCAACTAGTAATCAAAGAGCACACCAAAAATAAGCAAACGACTAATGTGCACACACATAGGATAAAGTAGTTTAAAGGGGCCACCCTCCCTAAATTAGGTATGCCTCACCCAAGAGGGGCCTGAGACTCCCTGCTAAAGATAAGAGGTATCAAAATCAGTTATAAGGTCCCTCGTGGGCTTAAAAACCATTCAGTCAGATTCCCCTAGAGAGGTAATCCTCCATAAAGGTTGTGTGTTGTTTGACCCTTATCTGACCCAGGGTACCTCCAGAATAACCCCTGCAAGTAACCTATGTGGTACCTAATTCAAAAAACTAATCAAATGGTATAACCGATGCACATGAGAACAGTCGTCAGCCAGGTCCACCGTATGGGTAGGGTAGCAAAGCCCGAAACCTTGAAAGCACTGCCTCTCACGGAGGTAAGGGAAATAGCAATATCCCCATATATGAATAGATCCCCAGAAATATCTATGATGCTAAGAAGGTGTCGAGGGGATATCCCTTCAGCTGAACTCACGTGACCTTGTGCTTAACTCTGGTGTAAGCGGAGCCTCATGATATTACCGATTATACAATGGATTTCTCCACTCCCTTAGTCAGACACATGTTGATTTAATAGCCTTGGAGAAGTTTACTCACAAAGTCCTATTCCAAGGCACTAAATCCTAAACTAGATTGTGCACCCCAGAAAATAAAATCGTTACTAATCAATTTTAAATTATAGCATTAATTTTAATGGCCTTGCTTACTCAAAAGGCACAGTCATGAAACTAGTGATGTTATGACTCAACAAGTAAAATAAATGAATATGAATACAATGTGAAGTCCTAACTTCGATTTTCAAGAAATGATATGCTTCCTAAAAGTTGCAATTTTCAATTCAATTCTGCAATTCTAAATAAAAATGCAATTTTTCTTTACATGCACTAAGATAAATGACAAAGACTCAAGAGATCAAAATGCCAATCAATGGAAAATGCCTAATGTTTTTTTATTTTCAATATTAGAAAAATGAAAATGCAAGGACTGAATATCAGCTTGTATAAATACTCTATTGTGTATAGACAGAGGCAACGCAAGTATGCTATCAAGGAGAAAAACACCCAGCCCAAGGTGCAAGGACAATCAAAACGAAAATATGATGAGAAAGGCACTGCCCAAAAATTCAACCTAAAGACAGGTTTCCTGTCATTCCACAGACACTTAACAGTCACCAGAGAGACCCAAGAAGACTCAACAATCATCAAAACCTACCCATCAATCAAGCGACAAAGGTTGATGTACGCGAGTTTTGAAGGGAAGAGCGCATATGCACGCAACTTGTAGAAGAACAACAAGCGTATGTACGCAAATGTCAAGAAAAAACCTGCATATATTTGTCAAAACATAGCTAGGCTAAGGCAAAGGATTAAAGACTCAAACCCAGAGTGGACAGGGGTTGTCAAGTAATCATACAACAAGAAATTCAATATGAAAGAGAGCAATCTAAGGAGAAAAACACTCCAAAATCCTAAAAAGAAGATCCATTCCTCAGTACAGTCTCCAATTTTGTTACAAGGAAAATCTCTCTATGGATAGGGGTAAACCACAACAGATGGAAATGACTGCAGAAATCAAATCAAATATCAAGTATTCTATATAGACAAATATGCTAGCAAGAAAATATAAAAGGCCTACATCGTCCAGACGTTTGATGAAGTCCATCGTTGAGCACTTGACCCAAAGCAATACACCTATGATTAGTCCTCAACAACCAAAAAACACAACCATATGGTGATGTTATATGATGTTAGCACATTCAATAGCATAATCCATCAACATTCATAACAAATACGCCCATGTAATACTAATTCAAATATTTGCAAGATATTAATTGGACAAGAAAAGATTATTTCTATTAATATATAATCAACAAAAGTGAATGAGTTACATACTTCTGTGTCTGCACAATTCAGAACCGAGAAACTAAGTTCCTTCCAGCTGGGCCTCCACCACTTCAATCCTCCACCAAAGGATAGATCATATAATAGAGACAATGAATTTCTCAATCAGTAAGGGAAGATATTGGGGGTTGAACAATGTGTTCAGACTTAAAGGACAAAGGGATGCAGACTCAATGTGAAGTGAATAATTTCTCCAGGGTAACTTTTCTCTCAAAGTTGAATTCTTTCTCCTTTTTCCATAACTTGTATTTGGCCCTTTTATAGCCTTCAAATGGAACTGAAGGTTCGAGTTGGAACATTTCCAATATATGGAAGGCAAAGGATCATTGATCTTATGACTTGACATGGAAACCTGACACTATTTTTCAATTTTGGGCACATTTCCCCATGTACGTGGGTTGTATAGGTGCAACCTACATATACACATGTTGTATAGAAGGAATGCCTTCCATCGTAGGAGTTGATTGTGGGATCTGAGAGCCACCAAACGAGAACAAATTATAAGGAGGAGTTGTGCCCCAAGTCCAATGTTAGCATTAGGGTCAGCGAGTGGGATGGAGTTTGAAAACTACGATGTAAAATTTGGCATAGCATAGGAAAAAGGACTAGAGGCCATCAGGATGGACTGAACATTATAGCCTGATGAGTGACCAAGAGACCCAAATGGATTCGTGGCAATGGGTTTGTGGCACTACAACCATTGTGGTTGCAGGAATCAGAGGGGTACCATTAACTATGGTAGGTGTGGGACTTGAAGGGCTCTCAGTATCTTGATGACTCAGTTCAATACTCATCCTTGTAGAATCACAAGTCTGATAAGTGGAGGTGTGTGTACCACGTTTAATAACTCTACACCTTTTAGAAGGAAAAGACTCAAAATGCAGTGGTAACTATAACAAGCGGTGAGACCTGCGAGGAAGCTGGTATGGCTCCACAATGACTTAATATTATAGATATAAAAAAAAAATCCTAAGGCCAACTAGTAATCAAAGAGCACACCAAAAATAATCAAACGACCAATGTGCACACAAATAGGATAAAGTGGTTGAAAGGGGCCTCCCTCCCGAAAGTAGGTATGCCTTGCCCAAGAGGGCCTTGAGACTCCTTGCTAAAGATTAGAGGCATCAAAATCAATTATAAGGGCCCTCGTGGGCTTAACAACCAGTTGGTCAAATCCCCCAAGAGAGGTAATCCTCCATAAAGGTTGTGTGTTGTCTGACCCTTATCTGACCTAGGGTACCTGCAGAATAACCCCTACAAGTAAACTATGTGGTACCTAATTCAAGCAACTAATCAACCACAATATAATCGATGCACATGAGAACAGTCATAAGTTAGGTCCACCGTATGGGAAGGGTAGCAAAGCCCGAAACCTTCATAGCACTGTCTCTCATGGAGGTAAGGGCAATAGCAAGATCCTTATATATGAATAGATCCCCAAAAATATATCTGACACTAAGAAGGTATCAGGGGGATATCCCTTCAACCGACCTCACGTGACCTCATGCTTAACTCCGGTGTAAGCAGAGCCTCCTGATATTACCGATTATACAATGGATTTCTCCACTCCCTTAGTCAGACAGATATGTTGATTTAATAGCCTTGGAGAAGTTTACTCACAAAATCCTATTCCAAGGCACTAAATCCTAAACTAGATTGTGCACCCTAGAAAATAAAATCGTTACTAATCAATTTTAAATTATAGCATTAATTTTAATGGCCTTTCTTACCCAAAAATTTTGGTCGTGAAACTAGTGATGTTATGACTCAACAAGTAAAATAAATGAATATGAATACAATGCAAAGTCCTAACTTCGATTTTCAAGAAATGATATGCTTCCTAAAAATGAAATTTTTAATTTAATTATGCAATTCTAAATAAAAATTCAATCTTTCTTTACATGCACTAAGATAAATGACAAAGACTCAAGAGATCAAAATGCCAATCAATGTATAATGCCTAATATTTTTTCATTTTCAATATAAGAAAAATCAAAATGAAAGGACTGAACATTAGCTTGATATAAAGACTCTACTATGTATAGACAAAGGCAACGCAAGTAGGATATCAAGGAGAAAAACACCCAACCCAAGGTGCAAGGAAAATAAAAATGAAAAGATGATGAGAAAGGCATTGCCCAAAAATTCAACTCAAAGACAAGTTTCTTGTCATTCCATAGACACTTAACAGTCACCACAAAGACCCAAGAAGACTCAAGAATCATCAAAACCTACCCAACAACCACCAAACCCAGCAATTAAGCAACAAAGGTTGATGTACGCGATTGTTCAAGGGAAGAGTGCATATGTATGCAGCTTGCAGAAGGACAACACATGTATGTACATGACTGTCAAGAAAAAACCCGCATATATGTGTCAAAACATAGGTAGGCTAAGGAGAAGGATGAAACAATCAGACCCAGAGTGGATAGGGGATGTCAAGTAATCATACGAAAAGAAATTCAATATGAACAAGAGAAATCTAAGGAGAAAAACACTCCAAACCCCTAAAAAGAAAATTCATTCCATAGTACAGTCACCAATTCTGTTATGAGGAAAATCTTTCTATGGCTAGGGGTAAACCACAACAAACATAAATGACTACATAAATCAACTCTAATCTCAAGTATGCTATATAGAAAAATATTCTAGAAAGAAAAGATAAAAGGCCTACCTCCTCTAGACGTTCGATGAAGTCCATCGTTGATCACTTGACCCAAAGAAATACACCTGCAACTAGTCCTCAACAACCAAGAAACACAAGCATATGGTGATGATATATGATGTTAGCACATTCAATAGCATAATACATCAACATTCATAACAAATACGCCCATGGAATAATAATTCAAATATTTGCAAGATATTAATTGGATGAGAAAAGAGTATTTCCATTAATATATAATCAGCAGAAGTGAACGAGTTACATACTTCCATGTCGGCATGGTTCAGAACCAAGAAACTAAGTTCCTTCTAGTTGGGCCTCCACCACTTCAATCCTCCACCAAAGGAAATCTCATATAAGAGAGACAATGAAGTTCTCAATCAATAGGCAAGGGCTTGGGGGCTAAACAATGTGTTCAAACTTAAAGGACAAAGGGATGCAGACTCAATGTGAAGTGAATAATTTCTCCAGAGTAACTTTGCTCTCAAAGTTGAATTCTTTCTCCTTTTTCCATAGCTCGGATTTGGCCCTTTTATAGCCTTCAAATGGTATTGAAGGTTCGAGTCGAAACGTTTCCAGCATATGGAAGGCCAAGGATCATTCATCTCGTGACTTGACATGGAAACCCGACACTATTTTTCATTTTTTGGCACATTTCCTGATGTACGCGGGTTGTAGTGGTGCAACCTGCGTATACACAAGTTCTATAGAAGGAATGCCTCCAACGGTAGGAGTCTCTTGAGGGATATGAGAGCCACCAAATGAGAACATAGTATAAGAAGGAGTTGTGCTCCCAAATCCAATGCTAGCATTAGGGCCAACGACTTGGATGGAGTTTGAAAACTGCGATGTAAAATTCAACATACCATAGGAAAAAGGACTAGAGGCCATCGGGATGGACTAAACATTATATCTAGGTGAGTGACCAAGAGACCCAAATGGGTTCGTGAAAATAGGTTGAGTATTCACTATAGGACGAGAAGCAGT
Source organism: Picea engelmannii (assembly GCA_009831015.1). Taxonomy (NCBI): domain Eukaryota; kingdom Viridiplantae; phylum Streptophyta; class Pinopsida; order Pinales; family Pinaceae; genus Picea; species Picea engelmannii. The sequence goes on along the minus strand of ML832393.1, from coordinate 28,793 downwards.
GATAATAGGTGCCTTTGGCATTACAACCATTGTGGTTATAGGAGTCGAAGGGGTACCAATAACTATGGTAGGTGTGGGTGTCGAAGGGATCCTAGTATCTTGATGACTCAGTTTAGTACTCATCCTTGTAGAATCAAAAGTCTGATAAGTGAAGGTGTGTGTACCATGTTTAATAACTGTATGCCTTTTATAAGGAAAAGTCTCAAAATGCAGTGGTAACTATAACAATCGGCGAGACCTGTGGGGAAACTGGTCTGGCTCCACAATGACTTAATATTATAGATATAAAAAACAAATCCTAAGGACAACTAGTAATCGAAGAGCACACCAAAAATAATCAAATGGCTAATGTGCACAAAAATAGGATAAAGTGGCTGAAAGGGGCCTCCCTCCCTAAACTAGGTATGCCTCGCCCAAGAGGGGCTTGGGACTCCCTGCTAAAGATCAGGGATATCCCTTGAACCGATTTCACGTGACCTCATGCTTAACTTCGGTTTAAGAGGAGCCTCCTGATATTACCGATTATACAATGGATTTATCTACTCCCTTAGTCAGACACATATGTTGATTTAATAGCCTTGGAGAATTTTACTCACAAAATCCTATTCCAAGGCACTAGATCATAAACTAGATTGTGCACCCTAGAAAATCAAATCGTTAATAATCAATTTAAATTATAGCATTAATTTTAATGGCCTTGTTTACTCAAAAGGTGCGGTCGTGAAACTAGTGATGTTATGACTCAACAAGTAAAATAAATGAATATGAATACAATGCAAAGTCCTAACTTCGATTTTCAAGAAATGATATGCTTCCTAAAAAATGCAATTTTCAATTCAATTTTGCAATTCTAAATAAAAATGCAATCTTTATTTATATGCACTAAGATAAATGAAAAAGACTCAAGAGATCAAAATGTCAATCAGTGTAAAATGCCTAATATTGTTTTATTTTCAATATAAGAAAAATGAAAATGGAAGGACTGGACATCATCTTGATATAAAGACTCTATTGTGTATAGACAAAGGCAACGCAAGTAGGATATCAAGGAGCAAAAAACCCAGCCCAAGGTGCAAAGAGAATCAAAATGAAAAGATGATGAGAAAGGCAATGCCTAAAAATTCAACCCAAAGATAGGTTTCCTATCATTCCATAGACACTTATCAGTCACCACAGAGACCCAAGAAGACTCAACAATCATCAAAACCTACCCAACAACCACCAAACCCAACAATCAAGCAACAAAGTTTGATGTACGCGACTGTTCAAGGGATGAGCACATATGTACGCAGCTTGCAGAAGGACAACACATGTATGTACATGACTTTCAAGTAAAAACCCGCGTATATTTGTCAAAACATAACTAGGCTAAGGAGAAGGATGAAATACTCAGACCCAGAGTGGACATGGGCTATCAAGTAATCATATGAAAATAAATTCAATATGAACGAGAGCAATCTAAGGAGATAAACACTCCAAACCCCTAAAAAGAATATTAATTCCCCAGTATGGTCGCCAAATCTATTATAAGGAAAATCTCTCTATGGCTAGGGGTAAACAACAACAGAAGGAAATGACTTCAGAAATCAACTCTAATCTCAAGTATGTTATATAGATAAATATTCTAGCAAGAAAGAATAAAAGGCCTACCTCCTCCATACATTCGATGAAGTCCACCATTAAGCACTTGACCCAAAGCAATACACCTGCAACTAGTCCTCAAAAACCAAGAAACGCAAGCATATGGTCATGATACATGATGTTAGCACATTAAATAGCATAATCCATCAACATTCATAACAAATATGCTCATGGAATAATAATTCAAATATTTGCAAGATATTAATTGGATGATAAAAGAGTATTTTTATTAATATATAATCAATAGAAGTGAATGAGTTACATACTTCTGTGTCGGCACAGTTCAGAACTGAGAAACTAAGTTCCTTCTAGCTGGGCCTCCACCACTTCAATCCTCCACCAAAGGTAACCTCATATAAGAGAGACAATGAAGTTCTCAATCAGTAAGGGAAGATCTTGGGGGATGAACAATGTGTTCAGACTTAAAGGACAAAGGGATGTAGACTCAATGTGAAGTGAATAATTTCTCCAGAGTAACTTTTCCATCGAATTTGAATTCTTTCTCCTTATTCCATAGCTCGGATTTGGCCCTTTTATAACCTTCAAATGGAACTGAAGGTTCGATTCAGAATGTTTCTAGTATATGGAGGGCCAAGGATCATTGATCTCGTGACTTGACATGGAAACCCAACACTATTTTTCAATTTTGGGCACATTTCCTGATGTACGCGGGTTGTAGTGGTGCAACCTGCATATACACATGTTGTATAGTAGGAAAGGTGTGTATATGTGGAAAAATTATATTTTTATCTCCGGGATTTTCAAAAAGGGACTTCAAGTCTGCATAGGGAAATGGAAAAAGGCCTTTTGTGCAAGATTGCATGGGGTGAGGCAAGTCTTGCTATAACAGAAGCCCTCGTGCAACAGTGGAACAAGATTATGGACAAATTCACCCAGATCCTTCAATGATTGTCAATGGTAGGCAAGGAACCTTAAATAAGAATCCATTTCAGAGGTGTGAGACACTTCAAGGTACATGTTAAATCTTATATCCCCTTATTTGAAGGCTAGATAGATGCATATTCTTTAGAGAAATGAATGAATCTATTAGAAGGGTATTGAAACATTGAAAATATCATTTTCACTCTCCTTAAATGTCTCCCCTATATCAAATATTGGTGGGAATGTTACTGGGAGAGACATAACAAATATGAGTCTATGAAATTTAGGATAGGCCCACTTGGGTGACCTTTGTTGATGCCCTCAAGGAGGCATTATACCTTGTCGGAAATTATGATGATCAGTACACAATATGGATGACTTTGTGTCAAGAAAGAGACCAGGCAGTGTTGGAATACACTAACATATTCCATACCTTATGCTTAAAGTTGGGTATTAGAGACTCTAAATGGCACCTAGTTCTGAAGTACTACAGTGGCCTACATAGGTACATCCAAAAAAAGATGGATTTCTCGGACATCTCCTCAATGGGATTTTTTTATCGATATGATGTCAAAATATATTATAAATTTAAACCGTGGAATAAGTTGGAGCTATACTCTACAAAGGTGGCCCTAACTCATAGAACAAGGGACAAAGCAAGGAAGGCCAACCACAAGACAATCAGTCCAAGCCACACGAAAATAAGGGTAATGGGAAGACAAAGAAGGACACTGGAAAATGGTGTGAGTTCCAAAAAATCCCTTGGCACGACACTAATGAATGTTGCTCAAAATAGTCATTGTTGGTTGAGATTAAATAAAAAGAGCCATACCTCGAATCAAAATATTATTTGGAGTAGGATAAGGGAAAGTCGATGATCAATGCAAAACTTGGTGCTTCGATTGAAACCACAAAGATCCAACTAGATGAGTTAGAGGAGATTGAGAAAGGGGAGTGCCTCTTCCATTAACAAATGTCGATGAAGGGAACCCCACTGCATTTCATTATTGACAGTAGGAGCCAGAAGAACTTGATATCAGTGGAGGTCATCAAGATGTTGAAGTTTCTAATGATGCCACACCCCAAACCATACACTATTAGCTGGTTGAGCTAGGGATGAGACCTTTGCA
>ML832393.1:0-14199 GCA_009831015.1 Picea engelmannii | reverse complement strand
ACTCCCTGACTCAATCCGGAGTCCAAGGGGGTTCTACCGATGCCTCTGCATCCTCAAGGTCCAAAACCCTGCACACTCAATACAACTGAGTCAATAGCACCTGTCTACATCAAATGGTAAAACATCATGTCGTCTATCATAACACATCATAATCAAGTAATAATGTTTTAACATCAGAAAAGTCCAGATCACTTGTGAGCAAGTGTCCTCAAATAATAAGTGTTCTAAGTGTGCCAGAGTGAGATGTTACAATAGTGAAATGCTTTCTAATTTTGTCCACATGTATCCCACCTATGGAAAAGAGATGTACTCCATTGTGAAGGCATGATGACAATGAAAGCATTACATTATGGGCAAGGAAATGATCATCCACACTAATCACAAGCCTATGCAATTAATGTGGACACAAGGAAAGATACAAAATGACCACCATAAGAAATGGTCCACATACTTGCAGCAATTCCACCTAAATATTAAGTACAAGAAGGGAAACACCAACCATTTTATTGATTTCCTTAGTTGGCCCCCAGTTGTGGCCCTCAACACAATTCTTAACTCATGTGGACATAAGACCTTTCAGTGGCCATAGTTCTATAATAGTTTCTCTGACTTCGATTCAACTTATCAAACTTTGAATGTTGGGAAACAAGTTTCAGAATCCCACCTATGAGATGCACTCTTGTGCTATATTGACCAAATGTGTGTTCTTTCATGCGAGTGAGCAAAGCTAATTTGGAAGGAACATTACAATTGGGTGGTAGGGCACTTTGGGGTGGAGAATACAACAACAATACTTCAGAAGCATTTCTATTGGCCCAATCTTTGACATGACATTGACCAGTACATCAGGTCATGCACTTCTTGCGCCATCGCTAAGCCATCCATCAATAGAAAGGGGTTGTACACTCCTCTCCCTACACTAAACAAGCCCTAGGAGTTTGTCTCCATGGAATACATGTGAAGGTTTCCCTCCACCAAACATGGTCACAAATTTGTTTTTGGGTTGTTGATTGGTTCTCTAATATGGCCATTTTAACACCCTATAAAAAGAGTATCGTAGTTGCATCCCCTGCTAAACTCTTGTTTGCCCATGTTTGGGTTCATTTTGAGTTATTGTGGACCATCATTTTAGATAGGGACAACAGGTTCCTTAGCAAATTTTGGTCGAGCCTATGGTCTCTAATTGACACCAAATTGACCAAATCGAATACATTTCAACCCTAAGCAGATGGACAAATAAAAGTGGTCAACAAGATGATTTTTCATATGCTACGCATGTACAACTCCAAGCATCCATGTACATGGGATGAGATCTTCCCATATGTTCAATATAGCTATAAAAAATCCCTCTATATCACTATTGGCCACAACCCTTTTTAGGTATGCTTTAGGTTCCATCCATTGGCCCCCATTGATGTAGTTATACCCTTTTCCACTTCCCAGACAAAGTCCTCCCATGCTCAAACCAAGGCAGACAAAGAAACCAAATTCATTGAATGGATCCAACACCTCCAACAATAATTCCATGTTATCTTGGAGAAGGCTAATGCCAAGTATAAGAAATGGCATCACCAACATTGGGTTCCTCACAATTTTTAGGTTGGTGACAAGGTGGGGTTGCATTTGTAGAAAGAGCACCTCATAGGCTCCCACAGGAAGCTTAGACCACTCTGATACATGCCTTACACTATCACCAAGGTTGTGGGTGACAATGCTTTTGAATTGAGTATTCCTCCTTTCCTTGGCTTTTGAATTTAGTATTTAATGTGGAGCTACTTCAACCATATTTCCCACCTTTGATGGACACCTCAGAGATGGCAAAGAAATTGACCTTTTAACATACCCCAGTCCAACTGAGGAACATTAAAAGTGGAAAACACATTTAAAAATAAGATTTTCTACTTAATAATTCCTTGTATCTTACCAACTACAGATAACACACATATTTAACCATTTGATTGACATAATAGTTCTAAATGAATCTAAAAACATATATTAAAAAACATGAATGCATCCAGTAAGCAAACAACAAACACACAACATTCATATAAACCATTTACATAGTGGAACATCATCATAAAAACAACAAAAAACTTATCTATTAATAATTAACCAACTGGTTGTGTTCAAATGATGAAACTCCCAACCATAAGCACTATTGTTCATTTTATTTCAACAAAATGCCACCCCCAAGCTAAGGCTATGAGTCCACAATGAGATCCAACCCTCCTGGTTGTCCACTCTCTACACACAACAGCCCCAAAACCCAGGTTCTACTCCCACATCAGGTCCAATCATCTAGCTATTTTCCCCATAACCCGCACAACCCAAGAAATGTACCCCCTTCACTGCTCACCGTCCCTCAAGTTGTACCATTCATTTTTCAGTTCTTCTAGTGCACTCGGTTGGCTAGAAATATCTCAGATGGGGCTCCAAGAACTCTCAGTTATTTCAAGAGTGCTCACAATAGTCCACACAAGGATCGTGATCCATTTCCTCAATAGGAAATGAACTACAAGATTACAAATCATTTTACTAGCACACGGGCCTCTTTCTCATCATCAAGCACAACCAGACCATAGCTTCCTTAAATCAAAACATGGTTGGTGCTCTTCCCAACACTCAACCCTTTCTTGTTTTCCAAAATCTACATATAAAAATTGTTGGATTACTGAGAGGGGGGGTGAATCAGTAATAGAGAAATTAAATCATTGTTAACCACAAAATGCAAGTGTTATATCAATGTAGAATTATCATCCAATAATTGCAGAGTAAATAAACAATGAACAAATGAGAAATCATACACATACACAGTACACCAGTGTTTTTACATGGAAACCCAAAGCGGGAGAAAACCACAGAATGCTTTTTCTTATATGTCTTTAAGAATTACATTCATTGGAAGCACCAACTTCCTTTGTTTTCCAGCTGCAACTGGAAGGAGGCTCCAACCCCCTAGTTTCTCATGATACAACCAAAAGGAGGCTACAACCCCCTATGTTCTCTAGCTACAACCACCTGTCCTTGCCCCGTCCACCCTCCCTAACGTAGAAGTAGAATGATGGAACCATTGTCACACTATCACCGTGCGATATATTGTTGTAAACCTATACCAATCAACCTATAACAAACTGTACCAATAAACTGTGCTAAGATGTACCATACATCAACCTGTACCATAAACAAATGCATAAACCATGCACCAAACCTGTACAAATAACATATCACAATAACCTGTCCAAACAACCTAGAATCAACTTGTACCATAAAGAAGTAAATCAACCATGCACCAACCTATACCTCAACCAAAATCCCTCATCAATTTCATCATCCAAATCGGATTTGTAAATTTGTAATAGACCTAGTCTATATGATCATATACCTGCAAACCTTCCTTAACTTTAACAAGAAGAGACTAGCATTTTCATCAAACTTTACTTTAGTCTCACATGACTAATTTTGGATTAGTCAACAACCCTAACTTGAAATAATCATAACTATGTACCTGTAATGAATAAAGATCTGAAAATAGTACACAATGTTCTCCAGTGTCTTGTATGCAATTCCTTCGGGTTTCACTACTTGGAACCTCTCAAAAAAGGAGTTATATAAAAAATGGCATACCTTGTTGAATTCTGGCTTATTCTAGAGAGTGATATTGTAGAGCATGCCCCACATGGAATATATTTTGTATGGACTTGAAAATGGTACATAGAATACTAAATAATTTACTTTAACCAATACATTTGGTCTTACAGAATTTGGATCTGTTATGAAGAATTTATGACGTTTTTACCCGAAACACATGTTTTAGACTAGTTTCAGGACTAGCCACAAACCCTATTTTCCACGGAGTGTAACTCCAAACATACAATGACCCACAAGCTGAAATTTGTATCACAGCTACTTGGATATGTTTCCTCAACGGTTCATGGTTTGAATCATTCTAGAAAAGTTTTTATTGCGCAAATGGTGAGATGTCATGTAAATAACATACCTTAGAAAGCATCATCAAAAGAATTTATCCTCCCTTGAATTTCAGCCTTCTTTACTTCACCTTCCCTCTGAAATTCAACTTAGATATCCTTTAGTTACCTCAGTCACTTGTATATATTCAATATGCTCAAGTGTGTTTAAAATGAGAGATCCTTTCCTCTTATTTATACTTTCATGTAGCTTCCTCAAGGGGTTACCTTCTAACCATCTTAACCCACTTTCCTTATTTTAGGGCTAACCCACTTCTAACCACTTGTCCACTTAGTAATTTATGCATTAAATTTATTATTTAAATAATTTCTTTTGTACTAACTACTTGTCCACTTAGTAATTTCTCCCTTAACTTTATTATTTAAATAATTTCTTTTGCATCCACTTTGACTACTTTGACCTTTTGGGGCTTCTAGATGACTCATGAGGGTTCTCCAACTTCACATGTCCATAAATCTCTAACCGTGAGGAGCTATGTGATGTTCCACATGCCACTGGAAATGGCATGACATGTATTATCCATCTAGAATAGTCGTACCTACAAATATATCAAAACTCATACCATTATCCATCAAGCAAAATTGGTTCCATTACCCTAACCATTGTGTTACCAGAATTAACTACTAGACTTTCTTCAAGGGTTGACATCAGTTACAACCAACCCAAATAATCAACAATATCCCCCTTTGGAATTGATGAAAACACTCTGATGCAATAGTGAACTCATATCACTCATGTTCCCCCTATGACCACCACTCCCCCTGAAACCATGTCTCTATGCTCTGAATCTGATAAATCTCTCCCCCTTTGTCATCAATAGCAAAGGTATATTTCCATCCAGGGCTACTCCCCCTAACTGAACTATCCTTGGGGATACTCCCCCTAAACTCTTCCTAAAACTGATCTCCCAACCTAAACTGTCTTCTTTATGGTGCTTCCTCGTGTACATATAAGACATATAAGATAAGCATTCAAAAGAATTCATTTTGGAGTAGAAATTACTTTGAGTCTTTGGCGACGATACTCAAAGGATTCTCGTGGAAGCAGTTTTGTAAATATGTCTGCCACTTGTTCTTTTGTGCCCACATATTCAACTCTGATGTTCTTCTTTGCAACTTGTTCTCATAGAAAGTGATACTTGATTGGAATGTTCTTCATCTTGGAGTGCATCACTGATTTCTTTGAGATACTGATGGCACTTGTATTATCACAATAGATTGGAATGGGCTCATCATACTCAACATGTATATCTGTCATAGTTTGTTTCATCCATAGAAACTGTGTACAACATATTGTTGCTGCAATATACTCTGTCTCAGTTGTAGATAAGGATACTAATGATTGTTTATTTATTAGCCATTATACTAAACACTCACCCAAGTAGAACAATGTCGCATTGGTGTTTCATTGGTCATCAATGCAACCTTCCCAATCTGCATTTGTGTAGGAAATGAGTGATAGATCCTTTCCTTTTGGATACCATAATCCAAACTCTTTTGTTCCTTTTATATATATGAAAATTCTCTTCACTCCTAATATATATGATTCCTTTGGTGTTTCTTGAAATCGTGCCACCCGTTCAACTACCTGCATTACATCTGGTCTGGATGTTGTCACATATAGTAAGTTTCCAATCATTGACCTGTATTGCTTCTGGTCTGTAGAATTTGAATCATCATCTTTGCTCAACTTGCAACTGGTTTGCTTAGGAGTGATAATTGGTTTGCAATCTTCCATTCTAAACCTCTTTAGCATTTCTCTGATATACTTAGTTTGAAAAATAAAACTCATTGGTTATTTTGATGTATCTGAAGACCCAGAAAGAAGGATAGTTCTCTGAGTAATGACATTTCAAATTCATTTTGCATATCCTTTGCAAATTTCTGTCTTAACCTGTCATCATTACTTCCAAAAAAATACCATCAACATAAACTTCAATTAATAAAATACTATCTTGAGTTACCTTGATGTAGAGGTTTTTGTCTGCACTTCCTTTTCAGAACCCTGCCTATTGTAGATATTTATATAGTCTAGAGTAGCATGCTCTAGGAGCCTGTTTTAGACCATACAAGGCCTTCTTCAATTTGCACATGTAATCTGCGTTCTCTGAAAACTGAAATCCTTCTGGTTGTTTGATGTAGACTTCTTCTTCAAGTTCCCAATTTGGAAAAGTCGATTTCACATCCATCTGACACACTTTAATATTTTTGGAGCATGCATAAGATAAAACCAATCAGATTGCTTCCATTATGGCAACTAGGAAAAATATCTTTTGAAATTCGATTCCTTCAACCCGTGCATATCCTTTACATACCAATCTAACTTTGTTCCTTGTAACCTATCCATCTTCATTCAATTTATTTCTGAATACCCACTTTGTGCTATTCACATTCTTATTCTTTTGTCTTGGAACCAATTCCCAAGTGTCATTCTTCTCTATTTTATCCAATTCTTTATTCGTGGCCTTATTCCAAAATTTATCATGCTTCTACAATCACTAGATATGTTTCCATAGTTATTACATTTGTAACATTCAATGTTATGTGGGGCCACATAGGCAATTATTTCTTGAACATTTATTTTATAATCCCTACAATCTGCAACCTTATGTCCAAAATTAGTACAATAAAAACAATGACCATAAAGGAAATTTGCATACCTCGGAGTGAATGATCTTCTTTGTGGTGTAGTCCTTAAGAATTTTTTCCTTGACTGATCATGATCATGATTGAAGCTTCTTTGTGTCTTGAACATGGATGGTCTTCTTGAAGATGTATCTTCAGTAGTTTTCTTAGATTCTGGTTGACCATGATTCCTTCCTTTGAGTACTTATGCATGACTCTTTCTATTTTCTTCATTCTTCTTTTCTGGCAAACTATAGTGCTTATCTTCATTCTCTATGACTGATGTGGATGTTTTTGTCTCTTCAACGTTCTTGTTGAGATTGACAATTTTACTTCTCAATGTGACAACTTCTTCCTCAAGATGATCAACCTCTTCTTCTTTCTTCATCATCTGAGACTTCATGACTTCTTCTGTTCTTTTCACTTCCTCAAGATGGATTTTTAATGTGATTATTTCTTCTTCAAGTCCTTTCTCTTCTTGACCAAACTCTTCCTCAAGTTGGTTTATATCGTTAGTTATTTCTTTAAGATGATCTATCAATATCTTCTCTCTCATTCATGCTTCTTCCTTCTGTGCTGCTATGTTGGCTTCCAAATATTGTTTTTGATATTCAAGATTTTCTTCGATCTTTCTGGCTTCTTCTAGCTGATTTCTTAAGTTCTCGATGACCTATTGAGATTCTTAAAAAATGTGAACACTTTCCTTTTGTCTCATCAATTCTTTCTTGAGTGACTTTTTCTCTTCTCTTAGTTCATTTAAATAACTAATCAATTCTGCGTCATAATTGTCTTCCTTTTTAATTAGTTTTTTTGTCTTATTTCCTTCATGTAATTCTATTTCAAGATGTCCACGTTTTCACAATTAAAGAAAAACAACATGCCTCTGGTGATTATGTACTCTTCATCTTCTGAATCTATTTGACATGGTGAACACAACTCTTCTTGATCTGTACCTGCATCTTCTTTGTAATTTTTTGAATCTGTGATGGGTGAAGAATATATATCATGTAACTTATATCAAAGTTCTTTGGTTGATGAACATTTACCAACCTTTTCTCTTACCGGATTAGGTAGTCCTTCCCAAATGAAATCCATTGCTATTTTGTTATTCTTCTTCACTTCCTTCTTGGCTGCAGTCTTTTCCATTTTTTAACTATCATATCCTGTAACAACTGATAGCCAAATATAATGCCCCTGTGTCTATAAAAATACTTTCGTCCTTTTGCTCCACATCTCATAATTTAAACCATTATGACCATTAAACATTGGTACTCAATTCGCAAAATAATCCATGATATCCTTCCAATAGTTAAACTGTTTCCCAAAGGAATCGGATCTGATACCAATTGTTGAATTACTGAGAAGGGGGGTGAATCGATAATAGAGAAATTCAATCATTTTTAACCAGAAAATGAAAGTGTTATATCAATGTATAATTATCATCCAATAGTTGCAGAGTAAATAAACAATGAACAAATGAGCAATCATACACATACACAATACACCAGTGTTATTACGTGGAAACCCAAAGTGGGAGAAAACCACATAATGTTTTTTCATATATTCCTTTAAGAATTACATTCATTGGAAGTACCAACTTCCTTTGTTTTCCAGCTATAATTGGAAGGAGGCTCCAACATCCTAGTTTCTCAGGCTACAACCTTAAGGGAAGATCCAACTCCCCAATTCTATGGCTACAACCAAAAGGAAACTACATCCCCCTATGTTCCCCGGCTACAACCGAATGGTGGCTACAACCACATGTCCTTGCCCCATACAATCTCCCTGACCTAGAAGTAGAATGATGGAACCACTGTCACACTATCACTGTGAGATATACTGATGTAAACCTATACCAATCAACCTATAACAACATGTACCAATAACATGTGTGAACATGTACCATACATCAACCTATACCTCAATCTGTACCATAAACAAATGTATCAACCATGCACCAAACCTGTACAAATAATCTATCACAATAACCTGTCCAAACAACCTGTAATCAACCTGTACCATAAACAAGTGCATCAACCATGCACCAACCTATACCTCAACCAAAATCCCTCATCAATTTCATCATCCAAATCTGATTTGTAACTATGTAATAGACCTGGTGTATATGATCACATACCTACAAACCTTCCTTAACTTTAACAACAAGAGACTAGCATTTTCATCAAACTTTACTTTAGTCTCACGTGACTAATTTTGGATTAGTCAACAACCCTAACTTGAAATAATCATAGCTATGTATCTGTAATGAATAAAGATCTGAAAATAGTACACAATGTTCTTCATTTTCTTTTATCCAATTCCTCCAGATTTCACTACTTGGAACCTCTCAGAAAAGGAGTTATATCAAAAATGGCATACCTTGTTGAATTCTGGCTTATTTTAGAGAGCAAACTTGTAGAGAGTGCCCTGCAAGGAATACTTGTTGTATGGATATGAAAATGGTACAAAAAATAATACAAACTGTACTATAACCAATACATTTTGTCTTACTGAATTTGAATCTATTATAAATAAGTTATGACGTTTTTACCCGAAACACATGTTTTAGACTAGTTTCAAGACTAGCCACAAAACCTATTTTCCATAGAGTGTAACTCCAAAAATACAATGAACCATAAGCTGCAATTTTTATCATGGCTACTTGGATATGTTTCCTCAACAACCTCCCAATTTCACGGTCTGAATCATTCTAGAAAAACAATTATTGCGAAAATGGTGAGATGATCTGTAAATAACATACCTTAGAAAACATCATCAAAAGAATTTATCCTCCCTTGAATTTTGGCCTTCTTTACTTCAACTTCCCTCTAAAACTCATCTTAGATATCCTTTGGTTACCTCAATCACTTGTATATATTCAATATACTCAAGTGTGTTTAAAATTAGAGAGCCTTGCCTCTTATTTATAATTTCACGTAGCTTCCTCAAGGGGTTACCTTCTAACTATCTTAACCCACTTTCCTTATTTTATTGCTAACCCACTTCTAACCACTTGTCCACTTAGTAATTTATCCATTAACATTATTATTTAAATAATTTATTTTGTATCCACTTTGACTTATACTACACTCATCACTTCACTTTATTCTTTAAATTACCTTCTAACCATCTTAACCCACTTTCCTTATTTTAGTGCTAACCCACTTATAACCACTTGTCCACTTAGTAATTTATCCATTAACTTTATTATTTAAATAATTTATTTTGTATCCACTTTGACTACTTTGACCTTTTGGGGCTTCTAGATGACTCACGAGGTTTCTCCAACTTCACATGGCCATAACTCTCTAACAGTGAGGAGTTATGTGATGTTCCACATACCACTAGAAATGGCATGACATGTACTGTCCATCTAGAATAGTCTTGCCTACAAATATATCAAAACTCATACCATTATCCATCAAACAAACTTGGGTCCATTACCCCAACTATTGTGCTACTGGAATTTGCTACCAGACTTTATTCAAGGGTTGACATCCATGAAAACAAACCCAAATAATAAACAAAAAATGTCCCCTTTCGGCATACGGATTTTCCTTCTTCTCCCTTTCTTTCTTAACTTACACTCCTCCCAAGGATGATTGCACTTAGGCCCATGCTCTCCAATAAATAAGGGATGTGACTTCTCACACCCACCCTCTTACTTGAATTTAATGATTTTCTTTGGGATCACTCAACAACAAATACATGGTTATACACAATGATAATAATTTCAGGAATGTGGGTTAGATGAATACCCATGAATAATTCCCCCCTTGGACCCCTCTCTCTTATGGAATCATAGTCCCCCATCATTTTTGTCCCTCTTGTATTGCAGCGAAAAATTATTACTTTTATTAATCTATTCAATGTACATACTACTTAATTTAGCCTTCGACCATATTAATAAATACAGGCTCTTTCCCCAAGCATATCGACTCACTAGCCTAAATGATAGTTGCACAATTACATTATAATTTGCGAGGATTAAAATTATGGATGTTACACGTCCCTACATAAATCGATATCAAATTCATTGCACAAACTCACATGGATTGAATCGTGGAAACTAGGGTGGAGGGAACCTGCCAGCATAACCTACAACTCTATTGGGTTGTCAAAGAAGGATAGATACTTCAGGAAGGCAAGTGTCTTAACAAGGTTTAGATTCAGTAAAATTTTCCCCATCTTCTGATTGAACTTGATGCAATGGGGACCTTTGCTTCCTAAGGGGGGAGGGATCATCTAGGTTGATATTGGTGGCCACCCACCTCTTCCACTGACTCATCACAGTTCTCCATCTTGGTCATTTTTTTTATGAGTTTTGGGTCCTAAACTTCCAGAGATTTTTTGAGGCCCTAAAAAATGTTTTTTGGCCATTTGGGGGCCTTTAGTTGTCATGCCTTTCCCATGCCCTGCCAATAATTGTACTTCTTGATTATGTCTTTCCAATGAGCTACTAAATTCCCAAAACATATATTGTATGCAAACATTTCACCCCCGAAAAGTTGACGCATCAACTAACCACCTTGGGGCCTGCAAACCTTTTGGTGCTTCACCTCCTAGGGTTAGGATTTTGTACCTTTAGGGTTCTTTGTTTATGTTAAAAGGCCATTCTTGTGGCCCATTTTTTTTTATCTTTTTGTGAATGAGCATAACTTACATCTCTTTCTCTTCAGAGATAAGCTACCACCATTCTATCCAATTTGTGTTCTATAGTATTATGTTATTTTATTCATTAATAGAAGTTGGATTTCACTGTATTCATGTGTTCTCTGCTATATTTTTATTTGTATCTCATTTTTTTCTCAATATAATTTAGATCATCAACATTCCTAGGAAAATTCAGTTGGTCTCAATAGGAATGAAGATGTCGGCCATAAAGGACAAGGTGTCCCTTGAAATCATTTGAGGATAAACCAGATATCGAACTATAATGGGGGATTAATTTGATAACTGTAGGTGGGGTGTTTAATGAGGATGACACAAAACTTCCCTTAGGCAGAGCATAAATGATGGATTACAAATGGTGGCAGTAAAAAAACCAATTGGACATAATGTCGGGGGGACAATCAKATATGTCAAGTGTTTGTCAAAATAGGATTGAGAATGAGTGAATGAAAATGGATAGGTAGTTGATGGAGGCAACTTGGGGGGTCACAGTGATATGTATTGAGATACATGAGGTGTTTCAATCAAATAAAACCATGCAGGAATAGGTGACTTGATGCATATGCTCCAACCAAGGGTGACTAGGAATGCAACTGGGTTCAAAGAAGCTCCATCAAATGCGATGGTATGAGTATTTGTGATTCCCATGTAAAGAATTATGTTTTTACAATTGTTAATGAATGAAAGAATGTAAATTTTTTGGATAATTTACAAACACAAATATGGGTGCACTAATCATATGATCAAACATCTTGGCCATGTGAGGAGAGAGTAATAAGAGTGAATGGGGGAAGGGGCCTATTTGGCTAGGTGTCCATGGGGGTAAATGAAAGATGAATTGGAATGCATATGATCTACTAATATCAGGGGAGATGAGAGGTTAATGAAAATGAGGTAACACATTCAGAAAAACCAACCATAAAAAATGTGAACCACTGGGAGTCCGATGGGATGGGTCCACACTATGATGAGAAAGAATTAAGAGGTTTACTATTTGATATGTAGACTATTTGGACTCTTGTCCTATGGGAATAAATATCATGGGTGTTGATAATGCAAGTGGAGATAAAACCAAGGAAAGTCATGGGGGTGGAGTGCTACTGGCTAGAAACAATTGAATGCATGTGGAACTAAGCAAATTTGCATGCACGACTGATAAAATAAAATCCTAAAGGCATACTCAATGGGAGTGATACTAGTAAAAGTAATGATCTTAGAGGGAGTGAAAACATGTCAGTTTGAATAAGTATATACTTGAAGGGATAGGGTGACTGGACCTGCCATATGCATCTAATAGATGAATAGGGTCTCAAAGTAAATACTTACACACATGAAACTGAATACTCGATGTGAAAGTATTGTTGATATGAAACTTAGTGGTGAAAATAGTATAAAAAATAAATCTAGTGGACTGAAATACCTATCTATTGAAGTTTGGTGGGGGAAAATGGCCCTAGAGAAATTTTTTGGGGAAAATGAATGGATCATACATTGTCAAAGGTGGAAATACCATTATTCCAAAAGCATAAGCGACTCCAAAAATGGAGCATCTGAGCTCCCTCACGAACTTGGGGAAATTTTTAATAAAGCCATATAAAAGGGGGTGGGGCCCACAAAGATACCTCATTTGTGATTTTCCCACTTTGTATGTGAACATGTGGAGCCCACAAACTTCTAGAGCTTGTTGTTCGTTCATACATGAGTTTTTTTTTAGTCAACGAGAGCTAAGTAAGGGGTCCTGACTCAACCTATCATTTCACACATTCAATTTTCAAGGTAGGCGGTGAATTTAGGCCCATATGGCCCTTTTTTGAAGTGGCACATATGGTTCAAGAGGGAAAACATGGAATAATTGTGCAGGTTTTCATGGATATTTGATGGGATTTCATGTGAATGGTGTGTTTTTTATTGGGACAACCATGCAAAAGTATTAAGTGGATATTTTTGGGCAGTTGTACAAAAGTTGTGGTTATTTCATGAATAGTCACAAAAACTATTTGGGAATTTTCTCATTGGGAAGCTACATAAATGGAGCAATTGTTCAATGAACAATCACTAATAAATCTTGTGCACCTATCCTCTATGTAGATGTGCAACTTATGCCCTTTTTCAGTGGAAATTCACACAATAAATTCATGTGATTTTTCACTAGCTAGTTGTGCGAACCACACGACTATGGGAGGCCAAGTCATGTGTATTGAGTGATTGAAAAAAATTGACCTATGTCCTTGTTTTTGGTTTTTTGTAGGTACTGACACTATCTGATAGTCAAGTAGGTGCACTGGTGTGAGAGAGATATTATGACACTTTGTGAATAAAGGTTCGTGGGGACCCTATTGTGAAACTTGAATTAGTTGGTTATGTCCTTCTCAAGTATTTTTATTGCACCTTACTATGATCCAATAAGGAGATTTTGGGGCATATCATTAATATCTGGAATCTAAACCAATGATATGACCCCAAGGGGGGAATATATGGGGTTAAATGTATATGATATGACCCTAAGGTGGGGAAATATATGGGGTTAAATGTACATGTAATGGGTAAATGTATGATCCAGGTGGATCTCGGTGGTCATCTGACTTTTCGAGCCTATGGTTTTGATAAACCACGATATTCACCCTTTTGATGGGAATGTAATGTAATTCCATCTCCAATTGTTAATTACATTCATCATGTAATGATTTCCTAATGGTATTATGTACATGGCTATAATATTAATGCACCAGATACCATTTGAACTCTGCAGTTAAGCATGCTTGGGCTAGAGTATTATTGGTGTTGGATCATGTTGTCATTGATGCCAATGGTTTGTCATTGATGCCAATGGTTTGATTACTTGGGAGATTGTTGGATCATATGTCATTGATGTAAATGGTTTGGTTTGATTGATGTCATTGGTTGATGTCAAGTAATT
>ML832392.1:56487-68625 GCA_009831015.1 Picea engelmannii | reverse complement strand
TTTGATGGATTGTTGGAGGAGACATGTAGCATGGACCCTGACACTTGAGAGAGTCACATGTGGCATTTGGATGCCCAACGTTCCACATTTTCAGCCTTGAAATCACTCTTATGAGCCTAACGTCACCCTAAAAGGGCATGACATCACCCTTTTTAAGGTTTTATTTCATGTAAATTTATATTTTGTAAATTAAAAGGATAACTAGAAGGGGTTGGTCGTTTTATTGAGGAGACATGAATTTTCATTGGAGTCTTTTGATGGCTAGGATTTCCCATATAAATATGGCTATCCAAGACTCATTTTTATCATCACAATTCCTATCACACAAGTGAGAGACAAGTCTAAAATTTTCTCTCTATTGGGGTTATTGGCTCTTTTTACTCATGCGCTCTCTTGGAGGACAAGTGTGGATCATTCTTTGCTGATTTTTGGATGAATTTGCTACAATTAGGGTTTTCTCTTGTCATATCATGGTGAAGTAAATTTACGCAATTGAATTTCATGTTATTGAATGTTTATGGTAAATTTTACTTGTTCATATTGAAGATTTTTCTTGGAAAAACCTTAAGAGAGGAGCACAAGTGCTTCCTCCTCTCAGAAGGTTAACTTCATTCATAATTTGTGAAGGAAATCCTACCTAGGTTAAAATCCTACATCCCTAAAGTGCTAGCACTTTAGGAGTTTGATTCTAAAGTCTCGATTATGACATATTTGAAGAACCTAAGAAGGGAGAAAATGTTTCTAGAGCCCAAAAGTCCTTGCACTCTAGCAATCCTTCTCTTTAAGGCTTGTAATCTATGGCCCTAATGTGCTAGCACCTTATATTTCAAACCCTACCTCTTAGATATTTATACTATCATCTCCAAACATATTGTATTGTTGTTCTAAAAGAGTCCATAGCCCCAAGGAACTAATCATTTAAGCTCTCTTGTGGTGAAAGTGATCAACATAATCTCAAATCTGATTCTCTCAAGCTTTCTACTAACTTATCTAACCCTAACTTAAGCTAGTTCACTAACATACTTGTTGTTGTTGCAAAAATTTTCTACAACCATCCTAACATACACTAATTTACTACATACATTGTTGTAATGGTGGTCATACATACTAAGAAATTGCACATAACCATTGGTTCATGTTCTATTGAGTAAATTCCAAGTTTCCATGTTAAATTGTTGCAATTATGAAGTGTAATTTTTCTATTGTTACAATTTTCCTATTGTTGTTGTAGTGTTGTTAATTGCTGCAATTTTACAACAACCATAGCATTTTTCAATGTCTAGTGTCTTTAACAGGTATTACTTGCATACTTGTATTTGGAAATCATCATATATATTCTATAATTTTTCTTTTTCTAGGAAGGTACTCAAACACATTTTAACCTCATACATTTCACAGACCTAGACTTATCATTAGGTCATCAAGAGAGGGGGCAACAATCTTGGCTAACAAACTTGCTACTTTGATCCCTTGAGGCCACCAGGGAAGCCTCCCCTGTGGTGGACCTCCTCCATCACTAAAACATGGGGATTTCTTACTAAGTTGATAGTGGTAGGATTTCCTGTAGTTATGCAATATTTAGCGATCTTTTGTCAGGATTTGAACAATGACAAATCCCGAGATAACATTTTGGCACCATTGTTAGGGAGGATTGAGTCATTCTCCTCAACGATACATATTTTGGTAATCTTTTTCCCAAATCCCTATCTTACAAGATTACCTGGAGACTTCAATGAGATTAGTTCCCTCACCTTCCTTTGATGATCCTAAAGGGATCATATGACGAATCCACTGACATTTTCCAAGATGCCATCCTACTCTCAACTTTGTGATATTTTCAAGAAATGGAATCATGGCACCCTGGGAGAAAATGTATCATTCTATTTATTTTGAAAGTTTTTTGGGATACCCACATACTCTCCAAGATTCAAAGGCTTTCCCATTACTCACGTTATAGAGTTCTTGAAGTATATACGTGATATAGAAGCTGGACATGAAGATGTGCTGGTAAAAATGTTTATACTTTCATTTCCATCATTTATA
The DNA here is from genome assembly GCA_009831015.1 of Picea engelmannii. Classification (NCBI taxonomy): domain Eukaryota; kingdom Viridiplantae; phylum Streptophyta; class Pinopsida; order Pinales; family Pinaceae; genus Picea; species Picea engelmannii. The sequence continues at coordinate 66,582 of ML832392.1, read as the reverse complement.
CAAGAATGGATCAAGAGTTGTTGCAAACCAAAGGGTATATTCTATTTCACATATCTCATAAATAGGTTTCTTGAGTTTTCTAAACCGCAATGCCAGGCATATGAAGATGTCCTTTGAAATATCACAATAGTCCTTGAGGATGAAGGGTTCACCATTGAGATTGTAGAAGATCTCAGGGAAGTGCACCATTCTCAATACCAAGAACCAAAGGAAGAAGATATTTTGAAGAGGGTTACCAATCCCTTGAAGAGGAACAGGAATTTCTTCATGATCCTATTGAAGGCAACAAAATCTTGACTGAAGAACAATATGATGCTGAAGAAGAGTTTTCTCATGAAGACAAAGTGTTAATGTTTTCTCCTCCATTTGATGAAGTCATCCAAGCTTCCATCCCTTTTTCACAAAAAGAAGAGAATGTGGTAAGTCATTTCTCTTTCCAAGACTTTGATGATGCTTTATTCTATGATTAAGAAAGTGAAGGAGTGCTAAAGGAACCCTTGGATGAGTTAAACCATTCATGCTATAATAAATATGATGATGTGACTATTGATGAATTTATACATGCTGGGAGACATAAATGGGATGTGATTGGTCATGATGGAGATATTGTTTATGATATTGAAGGTCATTTTCAATTGTTTCCTTTACAACAACCATATGCAATTGTTACTGATTCTGATGTTTGGAAGCAAGGAGATGACACGATTACAAATTTGTTCCAACCACCTAGGGATGACTTTTTGCAGCATCCTCGTGATGATTTTTGGTCATTGCCTGGGTGTTTGATACGTGTTCTTTTGAGCACTTAGATTTACTTTATGAAGAACATTTTCAACCACCATTGTGCTCCAATTTTGATGAGGGTAAGGACATGATTATCCCAGAGTGGGATTTTTGTAATGAGATTTTCCATCTTTCCTCTTTTCCTTCATCTCACTATGCCACTAAGGATGCAGTTGGGAAACACATTCCTTATCCAAGGTTGTCTCCGAGGAAACTTTTTTTCTTAGAATTTATGAGTAGGTTGGATGCTTTAAGAAGAAATTTGACATCTCAATCTTTCAACCCTCCCTTGAGTAGTTGTCTGTCATCCTCCAGATTCTTTTTCATACCATTCTTAGGATTCTAGGAGTGATAAGATCCAAGCTAGTCAAACTTCTGACCCTTTGATCCAACCTTATGAGTCTATATATTGTCAAAACCCTATTCATAGATGGATTGATCTTTTCTCGTGGGAATGTGACTTGGCATGATGTTGTACCTCCCTCCCGCCTCCATGAGTTAGAATTTATGATTAGTTATGATACAATGCATGTTCTAACTCATGTTGCTTTTGTGCTAGATTTATCTTTATGATAGTTTATGATGAAGCACATAGGTAGACATTATGGTACAATGCTAGAATGGTTCTACTTGTTATATGGTTATATCTATAATTTATAATAGCATAGATTAGGTAGGTTAAAGTAGGCATTTACATCTTGCATTGCATTGTATATATGTTGTATCATGCATGTCATGGCAATATAGTTGTATACATGCTTATGATTTACATATTCCTTTCTTACATCATTACATATTGTTATGTTACATTATTGTGTTTTGCATACTCATATTGATATGTTAGAATTGTCAAAAATTTTCTTTTCTAATTTTTCTCTAGATTTTTTATAGGAGATATATTTTCTCATATGAATGAGGGGTGAGTGTGCTACCCTTCGATATCCCAGCATGTCTTGTTTAAGTGTGTGTAGGCACATTCCATACTAGGAGATGTTGAGGTTCTCATGTTCTCTACGATTAGCACATGTCCCCATGTAGGAGCCAGATGTTACCCCCTCAGTCTAGGGGTAACTAAGGAGATAATGTCTCGAGGCCCACATGTAGCCGTCATGGAGTGCCAAGAGTCAGATCGAGCATAAGATCCCACAGGGTCCCCCTATTCATGTTTATCACCACTCATCACTAATAACATAGTATCATCCACTACATCCATTTGGTCCCAGAGGACAACATGTCTTTCTTCATGAGGTAACAAGTTTGGTGTCATGGTAAGTTTCACTTTACTATTTGAAGAATTTGAACATGTTGCAAAGAATCCTTTCTTGATTATGGAATGATTTCTTAGAAATTATATCTTTTGTCTAATTTCACCTTGGTGGTTGTCATTGTGTCCTAGCAAGTTGGCCACCCTAGGGAAAAGGGTTTATACTCGGTAGTTCCTTGAGGCTTATTGTACCATTCCCGTCCATACTTACCACCTTCCATCCTTCTTCCCCTCCATTTCCTCATCTTCTGGGTTTCTGGGTCCATTAAACCAAGAAGGGATTGTACCTCACTTCACGGGGTGAAGGGGCTAAAGGCCCAAAGGTGTTTTAGATGGAAAAAAATAAAATCCAATATTATCCTTCTAGATGCTCTCCCTCAAGTCCTGGGAACAATAAAACACTTCTCCAAAAAATGAAGGACTTGCAAAAGAAATCACATAATTAATAAATGTTTCGCTTGTTGAGGAAACACATTTTGTAGTGTCCATTACTTTCCATTGCATATGGCATTATGTTTGTTTCTAGTTTCAAGTGGCATTGCGATATTCTTTACTTTCCATTGCACATAGTACTCAATGTTTTGGACCTTAATAAATCAATGACAATAAAAGGGCTTGCAAAAATGTTGCATTGCGGATGGAGGGCAACACACCCTCTACAAAGGAACCCATAAATGAGACAATACAAACCCTTGCATGTCAAGAACCCCATGCCTATAATTCTTTCCCTAAATCCACCTCACACTCACTACATGACTTATATAGGTTCTCCTTAGGAAACACCCTTAACTTGGGGATTGGCTAACCCAATAGGGCACCTTGACACCCCTCCCATACCTAAATTAGGAAAATTTTATAAGGTCTTTGACCATTTGTTTAGTTTGAAAGGGGGTTTTGATGCACATGTTTGGGTGGTTATCTTATTAGATTTGGATTACTTGGCATGATTCATATGACTTGTGGACCCTTGGAGGGTGTATGTTTTTGTCTTGGCAGAACCTTTCCCACACGATGGATGTTAGACCCCACATATGGGGCACCATTTGATGATGAGTGTTACACATTGATGATGGAGGATGTTTAATTTGGAGGCATATTGGCATGGATAGAGGATGAGAATCCACCCTTCTCCACTTGGACATTGGCCTTTGGAGGCCTATATGTCACCCTTCTACCCCATGACATCACCTAGGGGCTAGGGTTTGATGGATTACTTGATCAATTGATGGAGGAGGCATGTATCATGGACCTAGACACTTGAGAGAGTAACATGTGGCCTTTGAAGGCCCAACATTCCACATTATTAGCCTTGACATCACTCCTATGAGCCTAGTTTCACTCTAGAAGGGAAGGACGTCACCCTTTTTAGGGTTTTATTTCAAGTAAATTTGAATTTTATAAATTAAAAGGACAATTGGAAGGGGTCGACCCTCTTATTGAAGAGGCATGACTTTTCATTGGAGTCTTTTGATGGCTAGGATTTCCCATATAAATATGGCTAGCCAAGGCTCATTTTTATCATCACAATTCCTCTCACACAAGTGAGAGACAAGTTTGAAATTTTCTCCCTATTGGGGTTATTGGCTCTTTTAACTCATGCGCTATCTCTTGGAGGACAAGTGTGGATCTTTCTTTTCTGATTTTTGGATGAATTTGCTGCAATTAGGGTTTTCTCTTGTCATATCTTGGTGAATTAAGTAAATTTCTTCAATTGAATTTCATGTTATTGAATGTTTATGGTAAATTTTACTTGTTCATATTGAATGTTTTTCTTGGTAAAACTGTAAGAGAGGAGAATAAGTGCTTCATCCTCTCACAAGGTTAACTTCATCCATAATTTGTGAATGAAGTCCTATCTCGGTTAAACTCCTAAAGCCCTAAAGTGCTAGCACTTTATGAGTTTGATTCTAGACTCTTGATTGTGACATATTTGAAGAACTTAAGAAGTGAGAAAAGGTTGTTAAAGCCCAAAAGTTCTTGCACTCTAGCAATCCTTCTCTTTAAGGCTTGAAATCTAAGGCCCTAATGTGCTAGCACCTTATATTTCAAACCCTACCTCTTAGATATTGCTACTATCATCTCCAAACATATTGTATTGATGTTGTAAAAGACTCCATAGCCCTAAGGCACTAATCATTTAAGCTCTCTTGTGGTGAAAGTGATCAACAAAATCTCAAATCTCATTCTCTCAAGATTTCTACTAACTTTTCTAACCTTAGCTTAAGCTAATTCACTAACATACTTGCTCTTGTTGCAAATTTTTTCTACAACCATCCTAACATACACTAATTTACTGCATACATTGTTGTAATGATGGTCATACATACTTAGAAATTGCATATAACCATTGGTTGATGTTGTACTGAGTAAATGCTAAGTTTTCATGTTAAATTGTTTCAATTTTGAATCGTAATTTTTCTGCTGTTACAATTTACCTATTGTTGTTGTATTGTTGTTAACTGTTGCAATTGTACAACAACCATATCATTTTTTACTGTCTAGTTTCTTTAAGAGGTATTACTTGCATACTTGTACTTGTAAATCATCATATAGATATATATTATACGTATTCTTGTTCCAGGCATGTACTCAAACACCTTTTAACCTCATCCATTTCACAGACCTAACAAAATTGTTACTTTTATTCCTTGAGGTCACTGGGGAATCCTCCCCTATGGTGGACCTCCTCCATCACTAAAACGTGGGGATTTCTTACTAAGGTGATAGTGGTAGGATTTCTTGTAGTTACACAAAATTTGGTGACCTTGTGTTGGGATTTGCACAACAACAAATCCCGAGATAACATGCATGGAATTTGTTGATGGAGAATCGTTGATAAGAAAAAAAAGGAGGAAGACTCTAAGCACCCCATAATCCATTTGACCATTTTTAAATTCATTCCCAATTGGATCAACGCTAACCTGAGGAACATCTAGATTACCTTATTATATGCCTTGGAAAGTTCAAGCTTCATTACTATAGAAGAGAGCTTTTGGGCTTTGATAGAATGCATAACCTCTTGAGTAATCAAAACTGCATCATGGATTTGTCTTTTATAGAGAAATGCATATTTCCCTTTCGACATTATTTCACTAAGTTTAGGCTTAAGGAAATTTGTGATTATCTTTTCTATTAGTTTGTATATTCTATTACAACAGGATATGGGTGTAAATTCCTCAAAGGTAGCCAAATATTTCTTCTTTGGGATTAAAGCTAGGAAAATTGAATTAATCAAACCCCACATCTTGTCAGAATTTTGAGATTCTACCACTTTTAGAAGATCCATTTTTAACATTTCATAGAAGCCTAAATAAAACTTAATAGTTAGCATGTTAGGACCTGTGATCTTACACTTTTGGAATGAATTCAAAGTTGAAAGAATTTCCTTTTCATAAATATCTGCAAGAAGTGATTCATTCATTTCTTCCATTATGAACTTCGAAAAAAGCTTAAGGACATTTAAAATTTCATGAATAGGGAACCCGACCGGTTCTTTAAAAAGGTTGGAAAATAACACTTTTTTGGCTTCATCTTTTTCCTCAAAGGAAGAAGTTATCCTTCCATATTGATCCTTTATGTCCAAAATTGTGTTGACTAACTTTCTGTAGCTAGCAAATTTGTGAAAAAACTGTGTTGTCATCTCCCTCCTTTAATGACATCGCTCTGATCTTCAATCACCATTTTATTTGTTCCTTTGATAATAAGTCTCACTTCTTCTTCATTAAATAAAATAATGTTAATTATTCTTCAATTGTAAAGGTTATCAATCAAGAGATATCCTATATTTTCTTCCACCTCCTTGTGGTGAGCACGGGCTTTCTGGTTAAAGGATTTTTCCTAGGCAAAGGCGACTTTTTTAATTTTATCCATGTTGGTAGTGAATTGTTGCATGTATGAACGACCATATTATTTGGTTAGCAGAGTCCATGATGACAAAACTAGACTTTTGTATTCCTCTTCCATATGCCACGAGTAGTTGAACTTCATTGAACAAGGCGACCTAGATCCCTTTTTTTCGATCTCCAACAAAATATGCATGTGATATGAGATACCCCCTACTGCCACTCTAGATTAAAAAAAACACGGTTTATCAATCATCTCCTCTTAAATAAGAAACCCATCCAATATTTTAGCTACCACCTCCTTCCCTTTTCTACCATTTCTCCATGTTTGAGACAATTTTGAGGGATCCATGTCTATCATATGATTCTTTTCTATCCAATGAGAAAATAAATTTCCTCGGGTATATAAGAAGGGGGTAGAACCCCAAAAATATCTTAAAGAGAGGGTAAAATTTAGGTCTTTGCCCAAGATGATGTTTTGAGAATTCATAAAACTCGAGTCACTTACACCTTCCCAAAATTAAATCTGATTAGCATACATCACATAAACATTGATCATTCCGAAAGAACAATTAAAGAAAATTTATTCCATATCAACCACTATTCTAGAGGGAAACTGAGAGGTTGAAAGTGATCGATACCATGGAATCCAAGTAGAGAGAATACCACCAGAGAGACCCATTGAATCAATAAAACAAAAAATTACAATATTTTAACCAACTTTGAAAAGATTATGTAGCTTTATCTCTGCTACACATAATTTCCTGAATCATGATGAAATATGACCTTCATGCTTGAAACAACCTTTTTAAGGTGAGGAATTTTGGGGTTCCCCCAACCCGTCGAGCATTAAAGGAAAGAGCAATCATTTTGAACTCCTGGCATGGGCCTTCCATGCTCTAAGAGATCGAACGATAATATATTTCTTCCCGCTCCTTATTTCTTCCTTCACCTTATTTTGAACAATATAAATCAAGGATTTCCTACCTCCATGACCTATTGGACCTTTATCCATGGACAAACCCCCTCCATGCTCCATATCAAAACCTTTTTAACCTTTGACCTTAACAAATAGTCATAATTTAGGGAAGACTCGGGACTATGGATTTTAGTCGTACCTATGGATCATCTATGGAAAGAGAGGATTACCCCCAAAGACGGGAGGAAGAAAGAATTGGCCTTCAAGTGAAATTTGTCTCCACCAACGACGATCTCGCTACATGCACTAGAGAAGAATGTGACCGTGCTGGGGAGCCCCATGATGCCTTGTTTCTCCTAGAATCGTGTGGAATAGTGTCCGATGAAGGCCTTTAATGCTCCCACCTCCCCTTTTTGATATCTCATTTGATGCGATAAGAATTTTTCCTGGATCGCGGCCCCTATTAGATCCAATGATCCCGATCCTAACATGTTATATGACCTTTTGATCCTAATGAATTCCTCGTCAAATAGGAATATTTCCTCTAACCCAAAAACATTTACATTGAAATCTACGACGTCATCCTCCATGTGCTTTGTCCTTTGTACTCCCAATCAGATTGGATGACTCATGTACAAATCCCTATGCTGGACCACCTACCATCCATGATTTGGAAACTGTCATCGTCTAGCTCTTGGTTCCATAGATCACCCCCTACACCCCTTCACCTCCAATCAAAGCTCCACTAGGCCTTCACCATGAGAACTAGAAACACCTTCTCACCTCCCCTTAGACTTCATTGGTGGATATCCACCATTTGAAAACTCTTCGGCTCATGCTTGTGCTTAAGATGAGGGATATTTGTAATTCCTTAAGTGCTTAAGATGGAGTTGACACATGAAATTTAAAAAAAATATCAATAACAAAAATATATTTCAATGTTGACCATAAATAAAACATTTTAATGTTCACCTTAAGTAAAATATTTCAATATGAAATTTATATAGTATACATAACATAATTGAAAGTAAAAAAATTCTTATGGTTAAAACATTTCAATGGTGTGCTACTGAGTATGAGAAGATGTGTAATTCCTTTGGTGCTCAACATGGAATTGACACATGGCGTGCACACACACACACAAACACACAAGATGGGTCTACATTGGTTATATATATATATATATATATATATATATATATATATATATATATATATATTCCAAAATATTGGCTGGCAGATACGGTAGTCAAGAGGTTTGAAGGAATGCAAAGCTTTTTGGTTTCCAACAACTAGTGGGATCAGAACTCTAGCATTTTTACAGATAAAAATGTCCCTCGTGAAGTAATAGTTGGGATCATTTTGAACCTTTCAAAAGAGTTTATTTTTGAACTATATATCAAGGATCCTAGACATCTTTCCATGTCGGAGTTGGATTTTGGAATTCCACGAGGCTTTTTTGATGGAGCCTGTCAAGGTCACCCCAGTGTATGCGAGGTTGGGGTTGTGCTCTATCTTTATCAAAATCACTTCATCCATGTATGATACACTCTAGGAAGGGGAACTAATAACAAGGAAAAAATTGTATCTCTTTGTATCGTGTTGGAGGTGGCCTCAAGAAAAGGAGTCTCGAAGCTTCAAATAATGGGAGATTCAAAGTTGGTAATTGATTGGGATCTCCACAAGGCATCTGTGATAGATGTTTGGTTGGAGCCTTTGTTGCAGGACATTTCTAGTACTCTTCACTCATTAGAATGACTCTCATTCTGTCACATCTACAAAGAAATGAAAAAAAAAAATTGTCTCTTTATTTGAGGATTTGTCCTTATTAGTGGGGGCATTTGGTTACTTTGAGTTCCTCGATAATGAGGAAACACAATATATGGATTTCCACCTCTAGCCGATGCAATGGTCCTCCATTTTGTTTAAATAACATATATGTTGTATTTTGTAGCTATGTAAATTTGTTTGGGCCGAACAATAGTGAATATGTATAGGCTGGTTAAGAAAACCGTTGTATGTTTTTGTAAGAAGGTTGGTTGCAAAGTGCATAAAAGCATAAAAAGTCTTTTTTTTTTTAGGCAAGGAATATGTATATTCACCCCTTATGAATATAAATATTTTTTTCCTTGGGAAAAAAAGAACCGGTGTAGACCCATATTAACTCCAGATCTATTATGCAAGGAGAGGGATCAAGTCCCTCAAGGTGAAAACATTTTTTAGATTGAAAAAAATTGAGGAAGGTTTGCACCTTGAGAAATTTGATCTCTCTTGATGCATGATAGATATGAAGTTAAGATGAATCTTTATAAACATCACATCACATGTTCCACATATAAGATGACCATCAACAAGTGAAAAAAACAATATAATCACTTATCATGGAAATGACTCTCAATTCAAGCTTCTTCATGAGTCTTCTTCCTCTACTACAATTGTATGATATCGATAACATAATAATGACCTCTTGAATGGGAATATCTCACCACACAGTTGATCAAAACAAACAAATGGACATAACTCTCAACAATGCCCTCAAGATCCATTCCCTCTTTGATGTTGGACTAAAATAATTGGAGAGATAGTTTCTTGAACACGTGTTCATATCTTTCTCATATTAATTTATGATACATTGGAAAGTATTTACACTAGTTTGTGTAATGTGTTAGCCTCTTGTCAAGGTTTCCACGCAAAATCCTATGTCATAGTGTTAATGTGTGGGACATGAGATGATTATAAAGCGAATTCACATATAATTGAGGTGAATGCATAAAATTCAATTATTGTGAATGTACATCATGTGTCATTAATTTAGATGGGGCTGATGTGATTGATATGTCTTATATGTGGTTGTTATTTATGTATGTGTGTGTAGATAGACAACTTCCTCCACCCACATTCTAAATAATAAATGATAATAAAAAAAACATTTAACATAAACATGATTGAGTTGATATCTCAACTACTATGATGGGGTTGATATCTCAACTACCTCAACAACCACATATAAGATATATCAATCACATTGGTTCCATATAACCTAATGACACATGCTACACATTCATTAGCAAATAGCAATTGCCTTTTATGCATTCAATTCTCTTCAATTATATATAAACTCACTTTATAATAATTGCATGTACCAAACATACACTTTTATAATAATTACATGTCCCACCCATGAACTTTATGAAAAGTGATTTAATGTGACAACCTTGATAAAGTGATTAACACATTACATACACTAGAGTATAAATACATAATTAATAAGTATAAAATACTTCATA
>ML832392.1:16110-37335 GCA_009831015.1 Picea engelmannii | reverse complement strand
ACTATTTTTAATTTGATTTGATTTTTTTTAATCACTTTTCTTAATATTTGTTCTTAATTTTTTTTTTAAAATTTCTTTAATGTTTTTTTTTTTCAAATTTCATTTGAAATTTATTTTTAAATGCTTTTTTTCTAGTATTATTTATCCTTGGGATTGCATTACTTATATAAATATGATTGTAAATATATAGAGTAGTAGGTGATAGAAAGAGTCACATAGAAGGTGAATACCAACCGTTACTTAGAAATGTATTTATAAACATTTATGATAATGCAATATACATATGTGGAGTTACAGTTCTTCCCTAACTGACTTGTCAATGGTATCAGAGCAGCCCTGGTTAACTCCATGGGAGTTTCTTCCTGCATGTAGAAAATTCCTCATACAAGGCTCTCTGCCTTCTCTCGTTGATTCCCAATCTATCTTCCTGCCTGTGCACAATCCCTATGTGCATAGCCACTCTACGTTCCAATCACTAGGTATTTGTGCTCATACCACAAGTTGTTTATTTCAGATTCGAGTCTCTACTAGGATTTCACACAGATTGACGACTCCCTTGCATCCAAGTCGAGAGAAGCTAGGGTTACGTGGGAGGATATAATCATCTCCATGAAGTGGGAAATATTTGTAGACATTGTGCGCCACGACCACCATCAAACTTGCAATTATTTCTTTAGTAAAGACCACAACGACGTCAAATTGATGGACAATGGATGTGTCTCCATCGTTGTAATTTAAAACAATGAGCCAAATCCCCAAAGTTAAGTTGAAGCATCTTCAAGTTTTTGGAAGATGGTCAAATTCAATATACGGGTCTTAATAAGTTGAAATTCAATACACTGGTATCGATACACTTGAATTGAATACGATGGTATCAATACTCTCGAATTCAATATGTTGGTATCAATACGGTCGAATTAAATACGCTCTTCAAAATTTTGTGGTAGACATGACATCAAGAAACCCTGTGAGAATTCACTCATGAATAGTGGTTTCCTTCACGAGCCGAGACTCTGAGAACTCTCTTTTTGGTTTCCACACTCTCATCCACATACCAATGCATGAAGGAGACAAAAACATTTTGTATAAGGTGACGACTTTCAAGTTTAGGGTTTCTCATTATATATTTTGATCGACTTACTTATATTTCCATTTGATCACAATTTGTTGCATAAAGTCTCTATTATGGAGTTGTTGGTCAAGGCTGCTTTATTTTGTTTGGACAAGGAACAATATAGCAAGCAATGTTGTGAAGATGCACTTTACAGATTCAAAATCCTAATTGAAGCTAATATAGAGACCAAAAAGATAGCTACCTGTAATGACTAGACTCAAGCATATTTCTTGTTTCCTTCCTTTCACTTGTTGATAAGAAATGAAAAGACACAGAAAGAAGGAGCTTAGAGGAAGGGGGTGTTGGAATAATCTTTGTTAGGGATATGATCTTCATTTTACCCGTTGTGGAAGGAATGGGTCACATGAAGCAAGTGACTGCATAATTCTATGGGAGAATATCAAATAAAGATAGAATAAGAAAGAAGACATAGGTGAAACTTTAGTACCAATAGAAGGTAAAACACCTGCTCATTAAATTGTTTCCCATTTCAATATAGGAGTAATTGAATATTTTTTTAACACTTCATTTGCTTCTTGGAGAGATTCATGGCTTCTTGACACAAGTGCAACCTATCACATGATATTTAGAAGAGACTTCTTTGAAGACTTCAATTCCAATGCAGATGGTGTAGTGTATTTTTCACATAAATCGAGTCTCAAACCTTCGGGAACGGGCACCATCAAACTTAAGTTTCTTGGATTCTCAAATGTTCTTCTACATAATGTGCTCCATCTTCTTGAACTACAAAGGAACTTGTTGTCCCTTGTGCACATCCAACATCAATGACACTCTATTCATATGTTCGGTGGAAAATTTGAAATGAGGAAGGATTTTGACAACATGGTTGTCATGACCAGAATGGAAAGATGGAAGATTGTTGAAGCTAAAAGAGATATCTTCTCATACAAAAAATTCTACATACCTCTCTCATCACAGTGAAAGTATAATTCCATCTAGTCTTTTTGGGATGATAGATTTGGCCATATTAATTATGAAAGTCTTTGTTTGTTGAGAAAGAATGGGTTTTCTGGTTTTCCTACTATTCGTAGGAAATTGAAGCAATGTGATGCTTGTATACTTGGAAACCATAGAAAACAATCATTTCACGATTCTACTTCCATAGCATGTAGAAAATTTGAACTGATTAATTTTGATTTGTGTGTCTCTATGCATGTTTCTTCTACAAATGGAAATATATATATCATGAATTTTATTGATGATTACACTAGGATGTATTGGGTGCACTTGTTGAAAGAAAAATCACAAGATTTTGAAACTTTTCTAAATTTTCATGTATGGATTCAAAATGAAGCCCAATCTCCTATTGGCTCACTTCGCATTGATAATGGAAGAGAATATACACCAACTGAATTTGAAATCTACCTTCACCAACATGGGATCAACCATCAAACCACAGTTCCATACAATCCTCAACAAAATGGTGTTGTTGAAAGAATGAACATGACTCTCCTAAATATGGTTCATTCCATGATGATTTTCAAGAATGTAAAATTAATGTTTTTGGCTGATGTTATTCTATGTAAAAAAATGTGTCCATCTCATGCTCTTGAAAACAAGACTCCATATGAAATGTGGTATGGCCACATTCCTTCGATGATGAATCTCAGGGTATTTGCTTTGACTTTCTATGCCTTGATTCCTAAGGAGAAAAGAAGCAAGGTTGATGCAAGGAGTTGAAAGCATATTCTTGGGCTATTCAAATACCACAAAGGAATATCATCTTTATGATGAGGAAAACAAGAAATTCATCATTTCCATAGATGTAATGTTTCTTGAATCCTCCAAGGATGAAAAAACTATTGAGAGACATCTTGATCATCTGGACAAATTCACTTGTGTAAAGATATATCATGAATTTGATAATGAGATTCCACATCTTGAAGGAGGTATCCTTGTTTTGGGTCAATCTATGAAATCTCCTTTTTCTTTTGAAGAATCATCTTCCCCCCATGAAGAAGTTCCAACCACTTCATCAGAACTTGAAGTTCATTTGGATGATGTGATTGAGAGGATCCAAAAGATGAGTCTTTATGAGAATTCAACACCACCTCAATTAGCTAAGCAACCTAGACCATCTTAGAAAGGTCCACCAAAATGGCTCACAAAAAAAATTGAAAATGTCATCCTGATGAGGTCGAAAACACATGAACTATAAGTTCCTTAAGACAAGATGGAGGTGATGTAGATAATTAAAACTCAGGTGATGTATATAACATAGATGTTTCATATGATTTTGATTTGAATTTATATACTATTTATGAACCAACTTCTTTTAAACAAGCCATTTTTCATGATGAGTGGAAAGAAGCCATGTAGAAGGAATATGATGCTCTCATTAAGAATGGAACACGAAAGTTGGTGGATATTCCTTTCAGAACCAAACCAATCGGTTGCAAGTGGGTATTCAAGAACAAATACACATCATATGGCTCACTTGAGAAGCACAAAGCAAGGATCGTAGAAAAAATATTTTCACATAAAGAAGGTATTGATTATGAGGAGACCTTTTCCCCCATAGAAAATGGGCTACCATCCATATTTTTTTTTCCATGGCAGCACATAATGGATGGAAAATCCATCAAATGGATGTGAAGACTGATTTCTTGAATGGAGACTTGAAAGGGAATGTTTTCATGTCTCAACCAAAAGGTTTTTTGTGAAGGGACAAGAACGGGATATATGCAATCTCATCAAGTCCTTATATGTCCTGAAACAAACACTGCGAGTCTGGTATGAAAAGCTAGCTAAGCATCTTCTGAAATTGAATTTCAAGCACTACAATCTTGATAATGCAACTTGGTTTGTCAAGAAAGTTGGAAAAATTGTTGTATATCTTGTAGTATATGTATATGATCTATTTATAATAGGGTAAAATGAAAGCTACATTGCATCCATAAAGAAATAATTGAAGAAAGGCTTTGAAATGACATATTTGGGACTTCTTCACTACTATTTGGGAATTGAAGTGAGTCAAAATCCAAAGTACATATTCATCTCCCAAAAGAAGTATGTTGGAGAATTGTTGTACAAGTTTGGCATAACTGAGTGTAATCCTGTTTCCACTCCAATGGAATACAATTTGAATCTCACATCAAAGGAAGGGAATGAATTTGAGGATGCAACCAAATATAGACATCTTGCGGGAAGTCTTATCTATCTTACTACCACAAGACCAGACATTTCATTTTTTGTTGGGATTCTTTCCAGGTTCATGCAAAATCCTTGTGGAGGACATTCGTTTGCTGCAAAAAGAGTTCTAAAATAATTGAAGGGAACTCAAGATTTTGGACTTAGGTACTCTAAGGTGGATGACTTCAACTTGATCAGATATTCTGATTCAAACTTTGTTTGGGATAAGGAAAATGGAGTGTCAACTCAGGCTATCTCATGATTCTTGGATCAATAACTTTCTCTTGGATATGACACAAATAGTCATTGCCAACAAATTCTACAACAGAGGCAAAATATGTGGCAGCTGCAAAAACGACGAAAGAGATTGTGTGGCTCAGGAAAAAACTTGAAGATTTGGAGGAGAAACAAGTGAATTCTAATCCTTTTCTATTTGAAAATACGTTTGCAATAAAGTTGGCCAAGAATCCCAGATTCCATGATCAAACTAAGCATATCAGCACAAAGTATCACCTGATTTGATATCATGTAGAGGCAAAAACTATTCACTTAAGACGTTGTTCCAAAAATGATCAAATTGTGGACCTCTTCACCAAAGCGCTTGGAAGAGAAAAATTTGAAAAGTTCAGATTGATGCTTGTACTCACAAACACCCCTTTTGATTAAGAGTGGGAATGTTGGACACATAATCCTTGGGATTGCGTTACCTATGCAAATATGATTGTAAATATGAAGAGATGTAGGTGATAGGAAGAGTCACATGGAAGATGAAAACAAACTGTCACTCAGAAGTGTTTTTATAGATGTTTATGATAATGCAATATACATGTGTGGAATTATATTTTTTCCCTACCTGACCTGTCACAATGAAAAAGATTAAAATAAAATTTAGGGATTTGAAAAAGAATAAATAAAAAGAGGGTGTGGGTGTGTTTTAATTTAGATTGTATTTAAAAAACTATTTTAAATACATGGTTTTTTTCAATGGTTGCAAAAGGAAACCCCTCAGAATAAGGTGTTACTAGCAACACCACTTTTTGATTTGGGAGTTAATTTTAATTTTTTTGTTGGAAACATTATGAGATTTGTAAGGATAAGGTTATTAAAGGTGTTAATTTTAATTCCCCTCCCCCCCTCAAACCAATAAAAAAAAAAAACATAAGGGTGCTACTAGTAGCACCACTTTTAAAAACATGGGTAAAAACAATGACTAAATGCAACCTCTTAAAAAAAGAGGACTCTTGATAATTTTTGTCAAGTTGGTAACTATGTTAAACAAAAAAGAGATATAGTTTTCCTAAAATAAGGTAAACTGACCAAAGATTTGTCAATTTACCTATTTGAAGCAACAATACAAAAGATAAGAAAAATACCTAAAACTTAGTAGATACATTTACCACTCCAACCAACAATACAAGAAATGTTCTAGGTTATCCTAATATCGTATTGAGCCTTCATGCTACCAACCAATTTCAATTGTAATTCTCCCTTAAAAAAACTTGTACAAAAAATTACACGAATCGACAAGCAACAACTATTAATAAAGTTAAATCTACTTATTATAACCAAGTAAATAGAAACCAGATACTGTGCTAAACAATCCCTCCTAGATATAGTTAACATGAAATCATCCTACAAATATCCCTCAACCAAAGTAGGCATCCAAGCCTTAATAGTTGAATATGAGAACAATGGAGAGAAACAAGAATCAATAACTCTAAGAAAAAATAGCAACACTTAGTTACTTACATTGAATCATAATTTGAAATAATACATGAATAATACTTTTATTTATAGAAGAAGAGGAGGAAAAGTTACCAAGCCCCTAGGTCAAAAGGTTACCTTGGGTTTACAATACTTTTATAATTCTTTTTTGAATTTCTAAAATTGAAATTAAATCCAAATTGCAAAAATAAGTTACGATTATAAGAAGGGAGGTGGATTTGAGGAAATATTAAATGGAAAATGTGCTAAAGGAACCACGTCATCAATTATGTCTTGGGGTTTGTGACTCCTAGTGTTTTCTATTATGTTGTCACTTTCTTATTGCTGCAAGTTGGGGTAAAATGTAGGTGTGACATTGGCCATTAATTGTTGTCAAAATTGGTGGAAAGGAATCCCATGATTGAGTGAATATTACTATTCTTTCATAGGGAACTAGGGTCATGAAATTGAGTAAAATGATTAAGAATATGTTCATTATTTGAACACTATTTATACCTAAAAATAACCTCCACTTGTTTCCTATAATGCTACTTCAACAACATGCAACTTAGGGTCTTGAACCAAGTTCGTTTTGAATGAAATGCCCCTAGGCTTGAAAACATGTTTAGTTTCCATAAAGTGTATAACAAGATTGCATCTAGCACCCTTAGGAGTATGAGTGACATGCTATATTTTATAAACACATCACCAGTCATTCAACACAAATCAACATTAGATTGAGTGAGATTTTTCTTTTGAAAGGCCTCGAGAAATTGTTGGGCTTGAGAGCTAGTTTCGGAAATGTGAAGTGAAAAACTAAAATTCAAATGGCAAGGAAGAAATTGGGTTTCCTTTATAGAAATTATGAGCTTCAACTCAAATGGGTTCTATTTCATTTGGTAAAATTTGATCCTAGGTGAGCCCAAAATCACTCTTTTCCAGCATTAGTCTTATGGTGAATTAGGGCTCGTCTTCATTCTCTAGACTACCACTGAAATATCTCTAGAAATATCTAATTAATTATCAATTCACACTACTATAGGAGTAAGGTATCTCTATTTTGGTCATCTCAATTTTTTTTGGGATACAATATGCCTTTGGATGCCTAAGTGATGCTAAATTTAGCCCAATGTTCTCATTCCACCTCAAATCAAATTTTTATATAGTTCCACACACACACACACATTATTGAATTTTGATATGGTTTCGTAATTATACAACATACAAAAAAAATTATTTCTATAAAATAAAAAAAAATGTATTTTCATCATTTCTTATCTTCATTAGCCTTTAGTGGGAGAGTGGATGATGGGAGAAAGTGATGGGTTTGGAGATTGGGGAATGGAAGAGGGGTGTGAGGAAAATGAGCAATGAGGAGGATAGAATTAGAGTGTTAGAGGAGGTAGATGGGAAAGCATTAAGTTGTGAAGAGTGAGGTAGATGGGTTGGGTGGTAGTCTGTAGGGAGAGTAGGGGGTGGGAGGAATGCAAGAATGTGGTAAAGGGCCATGGGGTTTTGAGGAATGGAGATATGGGTATGGAGAGGCCTGATAGTGGAAAAAGGAGATTTGGAGAGGAGATATGTAGAGGGGGTTATGGGATTGTGTAATGGATATAGGAAAGGGAAAACGATGGGGAAAATGGGGTGTGTGAAGTAGGATGGGAGTGGAATGTGAGTTATGAAGGAAGATCAATGTGAGTTAGGAGGATTAAAGGCCTGCAAAAATCAAGTATAAGGTGGTCATGGGACTTGGGCTTGGGCTTGTCTCCTTAGAGGGTTTAAATGCCTCTCCATTTATATCAAATTTTGCATAAAATAATAAGGAATTTCATTTTCAACCATTGAAAAATATTGAGCCAACATTTATACAAGTTTTTGGAATGAAATTTCATCGTTAAGGTACTCAAAACCTGCACGAACAAAGACATATACCTTATATTTTGTTGGAAAAATAACATACCACTGTTAGAAAAATTAAATTTCACATAGTTATTCACATTCTCTATGAATAAAAGTTGTATATTCAGAAAACTAATTCAATTTCCTACGTTTCATCTTCTTACACCATATTCAAATTTATTGTAAAAGTACCTTGAATAATCCCTCCAAGTTAACAAATTGTTGTTTTTCCATGTTTGAATTGCCACTAACATGTCATGATAGACAATCATTAGCTTGCACTCACCCACAGAAAAATAAAAAATACAACGCTATTATTGCAAAATGTATGGTCACTATGAGAATGAATGCAGAAAGAAGCAGTCAGATCGAAACAAAGGCAGAACAAATGTCTCCAACAATGAAGGAGTAACTTCTGAAGTAATGTTCATTTTCTACCATACCTCTGAAGAAGGTCACACTAAGGACCTTTGGTTGTTGAACAATGGTTGCAACAATCATATGGAAGGTAAAAAATAATTGATTTCTCGCATTGATACTTCTATCAAATATAAAATTACTCTAGGTGATGATTCTCAAGTCAAAGCTCTAGGAAAATGTATTGTGTTTGTTTTAGCTAAACAAGATGAGAAGAAAGACATACATGATGTCTATTATGTCCAAAAATTTAAACATAATCTCATAAATATAGGACAATTGATGGAGCATGGATATTAAATCTTACTCAAAGTCTCAACATGCTTAATTTTGGATAAACCACCCAATAGGAAACTCATTGCAAAAATTCAAATGACCAAGAATATGATATTTTCATTAAATTTAAGAAGTGTCAATTTGTCCTCGCCTGTAATGTCCCCCACCTCTTAGGGAGGTGATGAGGAGACTCAGTGGCCTGGGCACCCCCACTAGGTCATAGTCTCACACTGAGGGGGGAGGTCAACTAGATTAAAGTTATATTTTTAAGTTGACTTGAGAAAGAGAAAGGATAAAAAAGGAGGGAAAGATAACTCAACAGAAGAATAGAAGTTAACCCTGGGAGTTAACTTAACTCAACAAAGGATTAGAAGGAAAAGTATAAGTAAGAGGCAAGGGCGCACCTATTAGGCATTCTGGATTTGGCATATTGCTTGTTATTGCTCTTGAGCATTCAGTTTGGGGGTTTTGTTGTACAAACCCTTGTGAGCAACTCAGTGGTGAAATATCCACTCACCTTGTTCCACAGCTTGGTCTCGGGGATGAAAGATTATTCCGCACCATTCTATTCTCAGGATATCTCTTCCTAGTGCTTTTGAAGATAACAGGGCAGTACTGTTTTGAGGAGTTTCAACAAGGGCACACCATTTTGAAGAGAAGGGTTCGATCTAGCCAATTAGGTGGAGCGTTGGGCATTTCATCAGTTGGGTTTTACTTGCAGGTGCTCCACCATCATTTTGAGTGCTTTTCCAGACAATTATCACCATCAGAAATTTAGATTTAGACTGGGACGATTTGGAGGAAAGGAGGACGTCCCACCATTTTGTATTTCTCAGATCTAGAGAGATCGGCTTGAGATCGGGGTCCGAAACTTCACCCAAAGGGTTCTCTTAGCCCGATCTACATTCTGGGAGAGTTTCAAATCACTTGGAGGATTTTCTCATGAGGGCCGAATCACCAAGGGTTTCAACTATCCAGGAGGGCACAGCTTCAACAGAAGATTCAGAGTTTGGAGGGGTTTGCCTTGGACGTTGAGCTTGAGACTTCAGGAGGGTGATCCTATCATCCCGATCTATCATCTGGCTGAGTTTGGACTCGTTTGGAGCCTTCCTTCAGTTGGGCCAATTTATTGAGGGTTCCATCCTTCTAGTGGAGCGTGGCACTTTCCAACTGAGGGACATTGGCATTCATTTCTGCATGTATTGCTCTTCATATCTTATTCAGCCTTTGGGAGGCTTATTGTATCACCGGGAGCCTTTTGTAGCAGCTCATAATTGTCTTGCATTGGAGCCATCTGAAGATTATTCCAGATCTGCTCATTCTATTGTATCTGATTCATGATTTTATAATAAAGTAGTAGTTAGTGATTCCAAGTGAAAAATTTGTCTTGGGATCATTACAGTGGTATCAGAGCTTCGATCCTCCAAACACGTGGAAGGATTGACGCATGCAGAGGTACAATGGTATTTTCATGGGTCGAAGGAAGAAACCGAGCAGTGAAACAGAGGTCGAAATGGAAGGGTCAGGGGATGACCACGGGCATATAGGCTTGGATGTCATAGCAGCTGAGTTTGACAAGTTCCAGCAATCCGTCAATCGCACGGAAAGAACATTGGTTCAACACTTGGGCGAGTACCATGAAACCAACAGAAGGGGACAGGCCGAACTCTTTGAAACTTTGAAGAGGGTTGATGAGAACCTGCAGATAATGAACAAGAATCAATCCAAGCTAAATGAACTTCTGATGCAAGTGACCCATCAAGGGAAGAACCCTAATACGTATGGGAATAAGGAGGCTGGTGGATCTGGTGGAACCCATGAGGAGATCAGGTATCATCCGGAGAAAGGCCCCATATCCGAAGGAAGTTTGGAAGGAGACACGGCACAGGGTCAAATGGGTAGCAGGGTCAATCAGAAGCGATACATACCTACATTCATAGATGAACAGTTTGGCCAACATTCAGGTAGTAGAGCTAACCCCGGACCTTACATGCCCAAATTCACAGATGAGCAAGGGAAACCGGAACAGGTTGAAGACTTTGTGGAACAAATAGCGAGAAGTACCAAGGAGTACTATAGTTTGGATATGAGGGTCCAAAGACAGATGTACCTAGATCAGTATTGCCAACTCAAGTTCATAAATCAACCTAGGACGAACCACAGGGGCAGTTTTGAGTTTGAACGTAGAGCAGGGAAGATAGAAATCCCTTACTTTGATGGTATGGCCAAGATGACAGCACAGTCTTGGGTGCAAAAGCTGGATACCTACTTACAGCTCAATCCCATGAGGGAAATGGAGGCCATCAAGTTTGCCACTATGTACTTGGATGGAAAGGCCCATGACTGGTGGTATCACAGACTCACCACACTCGGCCATAATCAGATTGTGTCCTATACAAAATTCACTCAGAGGCTCATTGATAGATTTGATCAAGGAGATCCTGAGCTACATTTTTGGGAGCTCACTCAACTCAAGCAAACAGGTACGACTGAAGAATATATTGATGAATTTTAGAGGTTGGCAGTTATGGTACAGGATATGTCCCCGACCAGGCTCATGATGCTTTTCACAGAAGGGTTGATGGAACCCTTGAAGGGTTGGGTAAAGGCCTTTAAACCCAAGAACCTACAGGAGGGCATTTGGAAGACGAGGGATTTGGGGCCAGCTGCAAAGCCTAAATTCATACCCAGAACACCTCTTAACAGTGGAGGAAGAGATCAAAGATGTAAAACCTTGTTTCCCCCCGTCTGTAAAAATAACTATACTGGCCAAGAACTATGGCAAACTAAAAAATGTGAATGTGTGATGTGAATGGACCTTGTGTAAAAGGTCGATGAATGTAAATAATAATATAAATATATATATGTATTGGAGGACTGTTGAGAGGGGAAGGTGCTGAAAAAGAGACCACGATGGATGAAGAAAGGTGGTGGAAGGCACCTAGAATGGTGGTGTTAACTTCCACCAAAACCAATACCGTATTTGGACTTCACTGGCCCAGAGAACCAAGAGTGGCTTGTTGGCCCTGAATTAAATAACTCACCAGGTTGGTAGGTAAAGAGCTCCTCATGAGTAATGAGGGATGGGGGTGAACCGCCCATCCATAGAGTCCTCAGACCCGACCACCGCGAGGAAGATCGTGCCACACGCAACCTCGCCGAAAGGAGAAAAGGAAGGAAGAGTGTGGGATCAAGGGGAGATGCGAGGGAAAGAGGAAGGAAAAACTCTGGAAAGATACATAGTGAGTGATAACAGAGAAGAAGGGGAGTAACCTTCATTCTCGGTCACTAGAAAAACAGAGACGCAGTCTCGCAGCATCGTGGTCTCAGCTCGAGGGTGGCTAGTGATAAATGTGTTGGGAGTTGCTGAGCCTACGGTTGGGTGGAAACGAGCACCCCTCTCAGCGGTTGCATCAAACCTGGTGTTTTTTTGATAAGTGTTATATCTTGTATCTTGAATTGAATAATCTGACATGTATGCTCAAGGTTGTGAAATTATGAATGGCTTCTGTATAATAATGTCTGTGTGGTGGATTATGATCAGAAATAGTGGTTACTTGTGTATAAATAAAATGACTCCAAACGACTCACGTTTATATATATATGTATCCACTGAACTAACTTAGTTTTCAAGTCTGTGTTCGGGAAATTTATTCCCTTATTTGCCTTAGGTAATGTCCCAGATAGACCTTCCCACAAGGGCACCCTTTTTGGGAAAGTCCCCTCACTTTCTAGAGCCGGGGTAAACCCCCGGTATAAGACTGTCGTCTTAATACGCCCTCGAAATGGCTCACTATCTAGTCATAGGAGTTAATAGCTCGGAGACCTCTGGAGACCTTCCAGTCGGGCTTTCAAATTTGGCGAACCTTACTAAGAACTTGAAAGAGGATTTGATAGTGTACGTATTAGAAATCCGGCACGAGAGAGAGAGTGGTTCTCATAAGTTATGATGTTTTGGTGTTTTTGCATCCGAGGTATCCAAGTGCGAGTCCTCACGTACTCGCAAGTCCCAAAACCCCGATTTGCGAAATCTCGAAATGGGAGTGTGTGGTTAAGTCTCGATTAACGGACGAAATCCTTTCGGAGGATCCAAGGTCTGTAATGACTGTTAGATTTGAGGAAGAGACGCAGGCATTAATGCCACGACCCTTTTTACCCTTGCAAGAAAAGAAGAAATCGGGACCGTAGACCCCATGATCCATGGAAGTACCTGGATCGTCCATCTATAGGGTACACATGGCTGCTGGTAAGCGCTTTGGCGTTTCAACACCTGGGAAACCAAAGGGCAAGAACCCTTGTCTTCGCGAGTCGCGAAATCCCTATCACCGAAACCCCGAAATGGCGTGAGATATGAATAAGGTTAAGGAAAGTTGGGATTTGATCGTGACCGTTGATCATCCCGAAAAGATCACGATCGTTGATCTTGGCTGAAGGTGGTGACCGTCCATCGGAGGGACATGTGGCCGTCGGTCGATGTTTCAGCATCCGGGAAACCAGAGGGCTAGAAAACCTTACCCCCTCAAATCGTGAAATCCTGATACGCGCTGTAATGGAGAGGAGAAGTCCCGAAAGAATCTGGACCGTCCATCAGAGGAGACACGTGGTGAGATGTCATAGTTTCGGGAAAAGTCCCGAAATCCCGTGGACCATTGGATCCACACTCTTAAGAGCCGTCGATCTCTTACACGAATTCCCATAACGGAATTCAGAGATTTGAATGACAAGGAGTCTTGGAGTCGTTGCATTTCGAACTCCCGAGTACCGAGACCCTGAAAGGATCCATACTATTGGATCAGGGGAGGCTTACGACCATCGATCTCCCTTTGGAGGGAAACTTTGGAGACCTCAAAATTTTTGAGGATTTGAATGGGGAAAGGTAGAAGTCATGCATCGCAATTCCCTGAATCGCGAAAAGTCGATAAGCGCTTGGCTGGCTTAAGCACGTGGACACGGAACAGGGTCACGTGGAAAAGACCCCAAGCAGGAAACTTGCCACTCGCTAGCCCTATCGGGGTTCAGCGTTTCATTGTTTCGAGCTTCGGGGTTTGCAGAGTCGAAAGACTTGACGTTCTGGTAGCACTGAGTTGCGAAGTGTGAAAAGACGCCGTATTGGTTTGGCCCATAGTCGTGACCCACGATCACATGGAGGTGGACATATGAGGAATTAGCTGACGCTAGGCCCTTATAAGTATCTCAGGGATTCTAATCCTCGAGTAATCGACGAAAAATTTATTAAGCCAGAGTGGGTATGTGACAAATTGGTATCAGAGCATGGTTACAACACTTGGCCTACTTGGGCTCATGAACGAGTTGCGCAAAAGCTCCGTTCGGAACACTCTTAAAAAGAGTAACCCCCTGTCTTAACCTTCCTAATCAAAATACGAAGTTAAGAATGAAAAAAGACCCCTATTGTATGTGTACATGTGAAAATATGAATTATGTACTGGGTATAAATAAATATAAATATTGACTAACAACCAATGTTTTTCCTTTTGCACACAAGCGGAAGATCAACCGCGGGAAATTATCAGCGCATAGTATGGTGACTCACCATGAAGTGGGAGAGGGCTCCCACAATAGAGACGAAGATTCTGACGAAAGGAGGGCAGTAGGGACCCGTCCAGGTCTAGCCGAGACTATGAGGAGCCTCATGGTCGAATTACAAAGTTGTAAGGCCGACAATGAAAGGATGATGAAAGAACAAGAAAAACAAACAAAAATTAATGCAGTTTTACTGTAGAGTTTATCCTATCTACAAAGACAAATGCAGCATGAACCTGAAACTCAGAAACATGGTCATATCAGTGGTCACAGTGAGAGGAGCACCTCAAAAAAGGTCCACCCCAGAGGTAAAGGACAAACGTCGGATGATTCCTCTGAGAAGGAAGCTGGCGATTCGGAGGGCTCTTCTAGGAGTAGAACCAGTTCCTATTCCCGAAAGAAATAGAAGAAGCAAAATCCTTCCAAAGGTCGAAAATTCGAAGAATTCAGAAAAGCCAAACCACCCTCCTTCGACGGTGAAATAAAGAAGGGAGAGGAAGTAGAGGCCTGCCTGCTTGGACTAAAGAAGTATTTCAGAGTCCATGACTTTTCAGAAAATATGAAGGCCCGAGTGGCCACCTTCAACTTGAATGAAAAGGCTTCCATTTGGTGGGAAGACCTTAAGAATGTGAAAGGGGTTCGCGAAGAGGACCTGTCTTGGGAACGGTTTGAGAAATACTTCTAGAAGAAGTATCCGTCGGAAAAATATTTCGACGAAAAGACTAAAGAGTTTTATGAACTCAAACTGGGACAACTCACTATAGAAGAATATGTCAACAAATTCCTCAATTTGTTGAGGTATGTACCCTATATAAAAGCGGAAAAGGCAAAGGTGCAATGCTTCATCAGTGGACTACCTAAGGACTATCGGAACAGAATTGAATTTGATGAGCCAAAGACTCTAGAAGGCACTATTCGAAAGGCGACCTATTGTCATGAACAGTTTGGGCATCGAGAAGAACCTCGCGAGGGATGGAAACAGAAGAATAGTTCAAGATTTTAGAAAAGGGGAATTAAATCCCCAGGATTTAAGAACTATAAGAAAAACTCAAGAATGAGCTTCCTAGCCCGGAGTATGCACCAACAGAATTTTCCCTCCTTGAGCGGAAATAAAAATTCTGGACCCATATTAGTGAAGACTGATAACCCAAAGAGAGAACCTTTGAAATGCTGGGGTTGCAGGGAAGAACATCTATTGAGAGACTGTCCACACCGACAACAGAATAGTCGGAGGATTTATAACATCCAAGAAGCTACTACCATCAATGATGTGGCCAGGAGTGAGCCACAAATTTACGCAGCCTTGGATAATAACCAAGCTGACCACCAAGCTTCAGTGGTGGAAATAGAAGGTATGATTCCCAACCATCTAGTGTCTGTTTTGATTGACCCTGGTTCAAATTTGAGTTATATAGCCCCTAAAGTTGTTGATAAGTGTAAACTACAGCCACAAAAACATACCAAGCTATGCTTGGTACATTTAGCCACTGGCACCAGAAGAAGGGTGGCAGAGGTTATACCAGCCTGCCAATTGATGTTGGGTAAATCCCCCACCCAAGCAACCCTTAACATATTACCCCTGGGATCGTATGATATGTTGATTGGTATGGATTGGATAGCTGCCCCTAAAGCCAGATTGGAATGTTACCATAAGACCTTAGAATGTGTAAGTAAGGAAGGGAAGAGGATAACCCTTCAAGGGATCCGAAAACCTGTCTCGGTGAGACAAATATCAGCTCTACAAATGAGAAAGTATTGCCTAAAGGGATGTACCCTATATGCAATACAGGTGTTGAAAACAATCAATGGTGACAAACCAAGCCCTGACGATCACCCTATCCTGAGAGAATACAGAGATGTGTTCCCAGAAGAAGTACCGGGTCTACCTCCGAGAAGGGACATAGAATTCTCGATAGAAATTGCACCGGGAGTGATGCCGGTGTCTAGGACACCTTACCGGATGAGCACACCCGAGTTAGTTGAACTCAAATTGCAATTAAAATAAATGATGTATAAAGGTTATATTCGACCCAATGTGTCTCCATGGGGAGCATTAGTCCTGTTTGTGAAAAAAGAAGGACGGTACCCTTAGACTGTGTATAGATTATAGACAACTCAATAAGGTAACCATAAAGAACAAGTACCCCTTGCCCAGGATCGATGACCTGTTCGACCAATTGGGGGGTGTGTCTATTTTCTCAAAGATTGACTTTAGGTCAGGATACCATCAAGTCCGAATCAAGGGTGAAGATATCCATAAAATTGCCTTCTGGACACGGTATGGTCACTATGAGTTTGTGGTAGTGCCATTTGGGTTAACCAATGCCCCTGCCACTTTCATGTGCTTGATGAACAATGTACTCAGTAAATTCCTAGACAAACTTGTGCTAGTTTTTATTGACGATATATTAATTTACTCCACGAATAGAGAAGAGCATGAAGAGCATCTTAGACTTGTGCTGCAAGTGCTAAGAGAACATCAGCTCTATGCCAAATTCAGTAAACGTGACTTCTTCCAGAAGCAAATACATTACTTAGGCCACATCCTATCTGAAGAAGGGGTAGCAGTAGACCCTGACAAGATCAAGTCTATCATGGAATGGCCTACCCCAAAGGATGTTTTGGATATCAGGTCCTTTATGGGATTATCAGGTTACTATAGGATATTTATAAAAGGATTCTCCACGATTGGTTGTCCAATCACTGCCCTCCAGAAGAAGGAGACAAAATTCAAGTGGACACAGAAATGTGAAGAAAGATTTCAAACCCTGAAACATCTACTGACCCATGCACCCGTGTTGAAGATCGTCGATCCTGAAGCTGACTTCCTCGTGTGCATAGATGTCTGTAAGGAAGGGCTCGAAGGAGTCCTTATGCAGGGAGGAAGTGTGGTCGGCTATGAATCCCAAAAATTGAATGAGCACGAAGTCAAATATGTGACCTATGATCTAGAGCTGGCTATTATAGTGCATGCCTTGAAAATGTGGAAGCATTACCTCCTGGGAAGAAAATTTGTACTTATGACAGATCACTATGGATTGCGATATCTGTTTGATCAACCAAAGCTCAATGCTAGACAAGCTAGATGGATGGCCCTCCTTAGTGAGTTTGATTTTGAAATCAAACATATTAAAGGAAAATAAAATAGGGTGGCAGATGCCCTTAGCAGAAGCATGAAAACAATTCAGATGGCCGCGGTGAGCACCTGTGAGACGGATGTCAAAGAAAGAATCAAGAATGCACAAGAGACAGACACATTAATCCAGACCGTGACCTCGTACCTACAGCAAGAACCCACAGGGATAAAGTATGGAGACTACTAGATGATGGAAGAAGGTCTGCTCACTTACTGAAGCAGATTGTACATTCCAGATTGTGACGACTTGAAGAGGTTCATACTGGATGAACTACATAAAAGACCCTATTCTGGTAATCCAGGATACCAGAAAATGATCACGGCCACTAGGAGACAATTCTATTGGCCTGGAATGAGGAAAGACATAGCTGAGTACTTAGCCAAATGCATAGAGTGCCAACAGGTTAAAGCAGAACATCGACACCCAGTAGGATTATTGCAACCTTTACCAATCCCAAAATGGAAATGGGAAACCATCTCCATGGATTTCATCACTGGATTTCCAACCTCAACCAAACAGAATGACTCCATTATGGTGGTGGTGGATAAATTGAGCAAGTCTTCTCACTTCGTCCTCATCAAGTCGACTTGCAAGGCAATAGACATCGCCTAGGTATTCATGAAGGAGATATTCAGACTGCATGGTATGCCAAAATAGATCGTGTCTGACAGAGACACAAAATTTACTTCCAACTTTTGGAAATCATTGATGACTGGTTTAGAGACCAAGTTGTTGTTTAGCACCGCCTATCACCCTCAAACCGATGGACAGACAGAAAGAGTGAATCAAATACTAGAAGATATGTTAAGGATGTATGTAATGCATCAACCCAAGAAGTGGGAGGACTACCTGCCACTGGTGGAATTTGCCTACAACAACGGCTACCAAGCATCCTTAAAGATGAGTCCCTTTGAAGTCCTCTATGGTAGGCCGTGTAATACTCCAGTCAGTTGGATTAATCTCGTAAACAGAATTTATTTTGGACCCGACATGTTGAAAGAAATGGAACAACAAGTGACTCAGATAAAACAAAACCTGAAGGTCGCCCAGAACCGACAGAAAAGTTATGCCGACCAAAAGAGAACTCCAAGAGAGTTCAAAATGAGAGATCATGTATATCTCAAAGTTAGGCCCAGGAAAAGTTCCCTGAAAATGGGAGATTGTGCCAAGTTAGCACCTCGGTATTGTGGACCCTTTGAGGTTCTAAATAGAGTGGGACCTGTAGCCTATAGGCTAGCACTACCTCCCACAATAAAAGCACATAACGTTTTCCATGTTTCATTATTGAAGAAATATATACATGATGCTAACCATATAATTGACTGATCTGTGATCCAAGTGGAACCGGAGGGAGAATTTCTACCAGAACCTCAGTGCATACTGGACAGAAAGGAAACCCCGCTCCAGAACTGAACCATTGCACAGGTCAAGGTGCAGTGGAGACATTTTGGCCCAGATGAGGCTACATGGAAAATGGAGGATGCCATGAGACAGGCATATCCGATTTTGTTTACTTCTGCACATGCATGTCATGTTGATAGATAAGAACATCGAGGACGATGTTCCTTTAAGGGGGAGGTAATTGTAACACCCCCCAGTCTGTAAAAATAACTATACTAGCCAAGAACTGTGGCAAACTAAAAAATGTGAATGTGTGATCTGAATGGACCTTGTGGAAAAGGTCGATGAATGTAAATAATAATATAAATATATATATGTATTGCAGGACTGTTGAGAGGGGAAGGTGCTCAAAAAGAGACCACGATGGCTGAAGAAAGGTGGTGGAAGGCACCTAGAATGGTGGCGTTAACTTCCACCAAAACCAATATTGTTTTTGGACTTCACTGGCCCGGAGAACCAAGAGCGACTCGTTGGCCCCGAATTAAATAACTCGCCAGGTTGGTAGGTAAAGGGATCCTCATGAGTAGTGAGGGATGGGGGTGAACCACCCATTAGTAGAGTCCTCAGACTTGACCACCGCGAGGAAGATCATGCCACACGCAACCTCGCCGAAAGGAGAAAAGGAAGGAAGAGTGTGGGATCAAGGGGAGATGCGAGGGAAAGAGGAAGGAAAAACTCTGGAAAGATACAGAGTGAGTGATAGCAGATAAAAAGGAGAGTAACCTTCGTTCTCGGTCACTGGAAAAACAGAGACGCAATCTCGCAACATCGTGGTCTCAGCTCGGGGGTGGCTAGTGATAAATCCGTTGGGAGTCGCTGAGCCTACGGTTGGGTGGAAACGAGCACCCCTCTCAGCGGTTGCATCAAAATTGCTGTTTTTCTAATAAGTGTTATATCTTGTATCTTGAATTGAATAATCTGACATGTATGCTCAAGGTTGTGAAATTATGAATGGCTTCTGTATAATAATGTCTGTGTGGTGGATTATGATCGAAAATAGTGGTTACTTGCGTATAAATAGAATGACTCCACACAACTCATGTTTATATATATATATGTATCCACTGAACTAACTTAGTTTTCAAGTCTGTGTTCGGGAAATTTATTCCCTTATTTTCCTCAGGTAATGTCCCAGTGTTGGACATGTTTAACAGGTAGCATATGCTTGTCATTGATGGCAAGTACAACAATGAAGAAGGCATGTATACAGGAAGAATGTACAAAGGATTGTTGGCATGTTTTACAGGATGACAGGCAAACAAAAGACAAAGTTCAGAGAGGTGAATGATCGTGCGCAGACGTCGGAATCCGTTAAGGATTCGAGGAGAATAATCTCAGGAGGCATAGCGCTCTTATACGTGCAAGGAGCACAGGAAAGAGACCGAGAGCCGTCGGATCTCACTCGGAAATCCTGACAGCGGTTGGATCGGGAGAAGCTGCACAGATGTTAAGCGCAGGAGTTGGCATGTAGAAGAAGTGATCTGCGCCGTTAGATTGGAAGCAGATACCCGACAGCCGTCAGATCTGTAAAAGATGCGAGGGAGATAAGCCATCGGAGAATCGGGGATCGGGACTTTGAAATGTCCAATTCATTCGACAATGAAAACTCTGAAATCGCGATATGCGATTTCGTGATTTGATCACAGCCGTTAAATCAAGCAGCGATCGGGACCATCCACGTGTAGACAGGAGGCTTCATCGGATAATCGGGAATCGGAGTTTCACGAGTCTCGTGAACAATGACAACGAAAACCCCGAAATCGCGATATGCGATTTCGCGATGAAATCGCAGCCGCTGAGCCAAGATTGCGTCTGGACCATTGATCCAACTCACGACAGCAGACCACGTCAGCAAGGGACACATGGCACAACCAGGGAATGACAGGTGTCAGGTAGATTCAACACTTCATGCACATATAAGTCACGAATCAGAGTGACACGGGGCAGGATCTAACACGTGTCAAACCACGTGTGACGTCAGCAGAGGCATCGACGATCGGGACCGTCCATCTGAGGGACAGGTGTCGAAGATCAAGGCACCGTCGGCATATTGGACATCGAGAAATCGGAGTTCCTGAGGTCGAAGGAAACGAGAGATCGAAAGTCTCGACATCCCGAAGGGATCGTGACCGTCCATCTGAGGGACAGGTGTCGGAAATCAGGAGCAAGTCGGCATATCGCCAATCGGGAAATCGGAGTTCCCAAGGTCAAAGGAAACAAGACATCGGAAGTCCCGAAATCCCGACACAATCGGGACCGTCCATCTGAGAGGACGCGTGGCAGGAGATTGGTGCCATCGGCGAAAGGCCCGACAGGAGGTCGTTCATCGGCTAATCGGAAATCGGGATATCGGAGATCCCGGGCACAAAGGTTTTGTGCATTTCGAAATCGCGATCCGCAAAATCCCGATGAGTGGGGTACAGCTATCAGCACAGCAGCGAAGGAGGATAGAGGCGTAGTGGAGGCCAGCTGTCAGCATATGAAAGGAGCGTCGGGATTAGGACGATCGGGAATCACGCGGGTGAATGCATTGATGCATCACAAACCCCGTAGCCCCGACGGGGTTAGGTTGTGGTCATGGGT